>UCOM01000008.1:125000-228419 GCA_900474385.1 Ormyrus pomaceus | reverse complement strand
ACAAATCAATTTCTTGTTTTTATTAGTTTACTAGTAAATTAATAAACTTAGACAGGTGCCGTCACTGACTTTTTTGTGGATAATTTAATAAGGAACAACTTTTATTTGAAACTTTTTGCTCTAAAATCACTAGTTTTCAAACCGCAGAGCAAAATGTGGAAAAAAATATGCAACGCCGGGGAGAGAGCAAGCTCCTGCCACGAGTGCAGCCACTCACGATTTTTAGTTTGTATACAGTTGGTCAGATTAAGCTAGTCAAGTTATTAAAATGCACAAGTGTTAAATTTGCAAAATAAATGGAGAAATTGAATTAACGCAGCAGTGGAGGAAAATGTCATAATTAATGTAATATTTACTATTCGAGTGAAAAATGGGCAACACTTGAAAGTAAGAAGTCACTCCATCTCAGTCTCGGAGTTGGAGCCTTGGCAGTATTTTCACTCTAGCACGATTAGAGAGTAAACTCGGGAAATATTAGAAATTCAATAAGCCGGGAAAAATTATTTTCTCCCCGTGCACTTTAATTACAGCGCACGACTATGGAGCGATGATTAAATTGGCATAAAGTCCAGTTAATTGGAAAAGTAAGTTTACGGAGGCCCGATAACGATTCCTGTTCCAGAACAACTTCATCTCTCCCGGTAGTTTTATGATCGAAGCTTGAAAAAGGGGAAAAAGCCATACTCGCTCCGCCATCATCGCGATATCGTCAATGCGAACACGCCGGTCTTGAGAAATGGAGTTCCCGACAGTTTTGCACTTTTTTAGCGCGAACCGGTAAGAAAAATGGCCGCCAAGCAAGCGCGGAGCGCGGAGCGTAGAGAAAGATGTCGATGAGCCTGAACTATTAGAGTTACAACCTAAATTTATTAATGGACTCGTGAACTTTCATGGCAGAATTAGCTGAAAGTCGTTATGTTTTATTACCTTATTCACTTAACCCCTGGCTTCCGCCGGCACTATAAGCAATTTTTCATCCTTTTAAGTGGAAGCTAATACTTTTAGAAACTCATAAAGCACCACTCGTTGATCCTTTTAACATAATCCATGCATACTTGGAGTTTATTAAATAATTATTCGCTTATAAAATGGGTGAAAAATCGCGTAATAGCCTGGAATATCGGTTTTATGTTCATTGTTTTGCCCGAGGCGGGAGGGAAATCTCGGCACACGTAAGATCACGTATCCGCTGCTCCTTTTAAACTTCCTAGCTCTCCGCGTAATCTTTTTGTCGAGAGCGTTTATTAAAATCCAGCAAAAATGAGCCTCGCGGAAATTAGCATTTTGACGGCGAGAAAGTATGCAATGAAATGTGTCGTAATGCACATCTTCGCACGTTTCCACGGTGTCGAGCCGCGTAACTTTTGAGCTCATTAGAGCGCGCTTTTTTCAAAAACTTTAATTTCATACGATTTTCCTGCGCAGCTCCGTGTTATTATCAATTTCATGCAGCTCTAGCTTTTCCACGAACGGACTTGCCTAATGCGATTTACGTGTGTGGAAATAAAGAAATTTATGCTTCTAAATAAGTGCTTTTTCCTATTCCACTAAAAGAATGGAGCGATTAATTTTATTTCCCTCTGCATGCTTGACAAGGAAACATTTATTTTAAACTTAATTTCAAACTAACTGTGCTTAATAACTCAACTTATTTCGATTTTTAAACGCATTTATTAAATTCCGCATAATAATAATATTTGCAATAAATTCAAGGAAATAATCTTTTGAATAATATTTTTACTGTTACATTTCTCAAGTACACGAGTATCATCTGTGTGCTAAATTTATTTTATCTTCAAGAATATTTTTTAATAAATAATATATTTGTGCCTATTTCATTTCATACATATTATTGAGCTCAGTTGTTGTCCTATGGGCTTTTGTCCAACTCATCTTAAAAAGCAAAATAAACGAATGATGCATTTCTTCATCATAATTTAAAAGCAATAATTAAATAATTAAAGGAATCGAATTTTTCTCGTAAAAAAAGTCTCGAGAAAATCCAATAAGTACTTATTTCTAGGAAAAAAGCTGGAAAAAAAGAAAATTGGAAAGGTAGCTCGAGTTTTTCCTCCAGTTTCCATTCGGTCCGGCCGGCAACGAAAAAAGCGAGCCACACAGACTTGTTCGTAACTGTAAACTGCCGAATATTACACGCTTACGTCTGGCAGCCAATAACCCTTTTACATAATTAGAGCGGCTCTTAACGAAGAGAGGCTCGTGGTCAGGTTCTTTATTCGGCGAGCCGGCCGGCAAATTACAAGCCCGGAGCTTTGATTAAGCGTGCGAAAGGCGGCCGCGCGATACAAACGAGGTCGTCGGAAGGCGGCCTTTGAATCTTCCTGCGGCTGCGTGTACATCGCGCGAATTTGCATCCTTTCCCTCCGCTCGAGCTCGACACGTGATCGAGCGCTCGAGATAAGGACGAGAGGGTTATACGAGCTAAGCTCGGGCACAAGTGCTGATATAAGGATTCTTTCGGCGAGAGGGAGTTTTAAGGAGATGCGCGCTCGCTGGCTACTGCGAGCCTGACTTATGGCCAGCTCTTTCGAGCTTAACCTCTTCTAATGGCTTTATTGTCAGGACTGCGCCTCGCTAAATTAGTCGCATGCTTAAAATTTCCATAAAGAAAAAGGCTCTCTCGTAAGTAGCCGTTAAAAATGCAAACTTTATGCAGCGCATAATCCAAGGCCAATTAAAATTACATAAGAAAAAGCCTCCTGCAACGGAGTAATTCCCGGTGAATTTCTCTGAATTATGAAGCGATTAAAAAGCCTCCCCGATACCCTACCGGGGAACCGCTCAATAACTCAACAATTCAATCAACAAATCAGTAATAGCCTCGTCGGTAATCAGCGATTACGCAGGTTAATACTCCTGCATTATGTACACTACTTACCGATAGCGGTGATTAGCGCTAAAAGCCGGCGGCCGGCGCGTATAATCAACTCTCCCTACCGGCTCGCGACATAATTAGCGGCTACTCGCGCTCACGCTCGCCGCTTTAAATCGAATTAAGCCCTGCGTCGAGCTTACGTAATCGCGAGAGGGCGAGACACCTGTCGGCCGCTATTATTAGCCTTTCTATCATTCCGTCATATTACGCGCGCCTACGAGAGTGAGAGGCGAGCGATTCGCCCACGTAGGGCCGCCTTATCGGGACCGAGCCGATAAGGGAGTCTGACAAAAATCCCCAAGAGGCGTGCCACTTTCCCCGCTAAAACTCTCAACACTCGTTTCGCGGTTCATCGGAATAACTTTATTCTTACAGGTTTATGTAAGCTGATATAAAAATTATATCCCCAATTATCAGTCTAACTTTAACGATCATGCTACAGACAAAGAATTTGATTCACAGAGAATTACACTTTTTACGAAGCATCAAGAAAAGAAACGCAACATTACGTAGGACCTGTGATATTACGATATTATGCAAGAAAAGGATTGTTCTAATGGAAAGTGAGGAATTTTGTATACAAAAAGGAAAGCACCCTCGGCAAGAATCTCCGAGCTGTCGATTGAAAAGCCGTTTCTCATCTTGCCTCGTTCAGCAGAGTTCGCGCCTATTGGATTTACGTACTATTCCCAGCGGCAATCGATACGCCGAGAAAGAAGTGCGGCGGAAGGGCCATAGGCGGTATACGTACGCGCACTTGCTGCTGGCGCCGCGCCGACTGCGACGACTAGCGCATTGCGCAAGCGAGTCAATTATCCGACGGCTAACGAGACTTCCGCCGGAGCGAGGCGCGTGTCGAAAGATGCGCACAATGAGATTCTTCGGGAAACCTCTTTTTCCTCTTCCTTCCTGCCCGAATTACTCGCAACGTACGGAACGAATGATACAGTTCCTTTCGAAAGTAAATTATATTCTGAAGGAGGAGGGTGCGTGCTTGATTGTGCCCGGCTATTGTGTCGAGGGAAGCCGCTTACCAATTCTTGCCGCGTTCAAAAATCATATTCCTTCGAAGCGCGTGGAAAGTTTGTAATTTTCTCAATTCAAATTTTTGAGTCTTTTAAGATGTGAAATAATAATCTTATAAATAAGATTGCGTTCGAACTACCTTAATAAGTGAGGAAAGTCGATACAAACATTTTAAAATTAGCGGATTGCTCAACTCGAATCCGAATATTTAAGACAAGACGTAACGTAATTGCGCATAAAGCTGAATATTAATATCTCGCTTACGCGCATAATTATATAAAAAATCGCAATAATTTATGTGTTACACCATTCGAACCGAAATTCATTCAGTATTTTCGATCGGCGCATTTCGCACGTTTAACACGTTTTTACTCTTACATCAGTTTGAGAAAATCTTTATCAGAATACGTAAAGAATCGAAATGGCAACGACGGCTAGGGAATGAAACGAAGCGTAAATTGAATTTTTGATTGATAGAACACGTTTAATGATAATTTTAAGACCAATCAGACCTAAATAATTTTACCAACTTTTTTCCTGACGCAACGGGCCTCGTTTTTTCTTTTTTTTTCTTCACTGGTATTATAAACCGTTCGTTTTTATGCTTCCACGTTGCATACACCTTGCATGCGGACTTTCAAAACACACCCATCTCATCCACTAATGGTTATTAATTTTACTTGTATCATCGATTAATTAACCTATTCAATGGCTATCAATTGCTTAATTAAAAAACTAATGGATGACGGAATGTAAGGATGAAACAAATGATTACGACTAAAAATTATCATTTCCTAATAAAGCTATAGGAAATTCCCGTTATTCCCATTGGAGTTAATATAAAGCTAAATTTTGTTGCTGAAAAAAAGCTGATCGACAGAGAAGGGGCATGCAGGGAATACTTTTGAGTTGAATTTGCAAGGCTTGCGCGTTTATTTCTCCGCCGTGAGCGTGACTTTCCAGGCGGGCCGCGGTCATATTTATGCCGAGATGACGCGTGGGCCGTCGTCGGCGGCGTTATCTGCGGCTGCCCGCGGGCTCCCACTTATTTCTCGCGAGTGCCAGCCTCACTTTTCCTCTCCCGGCGAGCTCTTTTGCGCCTTACTTACTTTTTCGAGCCGCGCTTTTTGCCTCAGTCGCTAATGAAGCGATCCGCCAACAACGAATCACTTTGCCCGACCTGCGAGCCGGAGTCCCTCCCCCTTGCTATCCCAGATCCCAGATCCCAGAGGAAAGAGGCCGCATTTTTTCTGCATTTTTTTTATAAACAAACTTGATGGATATTCTTATTTTCTTATTTTAAAAAAAGGCATATTTTCACGCGCAATATTAATAAAAAAGTTTACTCAAAGAAAAGCGTGCTTGTTTAGCTGACGAGAGGGTAATTTTTCCGAGAACACTTCTCTCGGCCAGAGAGGCGTTAGAACAGCAGCTTCCGCGACTAAATAACAGAAACTCGGCTCCTTCTTCTTTACGACTCGATAATACCCGTCTCAATCGTAAAATCACTTGGCTGGAAATGACGAAACGGCACTTTCGCGTTTGTTTAAGCAGACGGCGCGTTCATTTGTAAATTAATTACCAGCACTTCGCCATAAAGGTGTAATAACTATATTAAGCCCGGCGTCATTTTTTCCACGTAACGGCGCCACAAAGTTTCTCTTTTTATTCACTTTCTTCTGGCAGGCATTATCATTCTCCGCAGCCATCCACCGCGAGATTAGCATCTCCGGTGGGCCCTTGAAATGTCGCGGGCGACTTCCTTATTGGCCGAAAAGGCGTTGAAAAAAGGAGGTTGTTTTGAGCGGGTATCGCGATCGGGCCCGGGAAAGACCCAGTTCTGCCTTATCGCTCGATCTTCCTATTATATCGCGGAGGACTACGTCGCGCCTGCATGCAATTTTGCGTAAAAGTGAATGGGCTCGTTGGCGCGTTGACGAAACTCGAGAGATAGCGGATCTCGAGGCGATATGGAATCGATCGCGATGTCGCAGCATCGCCGCTCGCACTGCAGCAGTATATAGTAGCTTTAACCGTTTAAAATTACTCGGCTTTCTCAATGGGAGCACGTTGGGCGCTCTTTTTGCCGGCGGCAAAAACGGTAATTGTCTTCGAAACATTGTATTTCGAAAGAGGGACAAAAACATTCGCTGCCGTTGGGGAAGAAGAGGGTCAGCGATATAAATGATTGCATTTGTCGGCGATCTGCCGCTTTTTAGGAGGAAAGGGAAAATCGCCGATGGTGTTTAATTCTAACGGAACGTTTATGCGTGCATTCAGGCTTTACCGTTTTTTCGTGAAAACTGCCTGTTATCGAGGTGCTTTTAGATTTAATTAATATAAAGGTTTCGTTACGAGTTTCTAACGACTTATAACTAAAACTCGCAGTTACCTGTCTTATTAACCTCATTTTTGTCAAGCTCTCTTCCTATTAGAGCAATTAAAATAGAAAGTTATGATGTTTATTATTTATTTAATTGTTGTTTTTTTAATGATTATCGAACGTTCGAAAGAGTCAGGAACGCAAGCTGTTCCGTTTCTCAGAATCAAGTGTATCGGATCGAGTGTTTTTACCTTCCACATGTTAGACGTGGCTCGAGAGAACCTAGAAAGATTCCATCGGAGAACGCGCAAAATTTAGCATTTCCCATTTGCCAGCTCTCGATGCTACGTCGAGGCGAAAAACTCGCATCGACAGCCAAAAATTAGTCGGATTTACATGCTCGGCTCTTTGCTCGACTCGGTGTAAAACCTCCACGCGGCCGGATCTGGCCGGGCGAGTCTGGCAAGATACAAGCGCTGATTCTATACGGCTCTGCGCGAGCGGCTTATCTCTTCGGCTAGGCGTCGTCGACGTCGCCGGAATCGAGGTTGAAAGCCGATTCTCATGGCTGGGCGAAAAATCGTGACCGATTGTCCCTCTCTCTCTCTCTCTCTCCGGGCGATTTTAATTAGAGAGCGGTAGCAGCCAAGTTCAAAGTCACACCTATGCCGGGGAGTCAGTGAACGCTTGACCTTTATGAATTTTATCAGATGCCGCGGATTTATGGGCCATGCGTCCCATTGTTCCGAGAGATCTCCTCTCCTGCACGAGCGAGAATTTTTTCTAAGGCTATCGCGGCTCTCCGAGAGAGAGAGAGAGAGAGGCCTTTATCGAGATCGAGGCTTTACGTAACTCTGAGATCGTTTAAATGAACCTCAATCGCTCGATCGGAAGGACAATCGCGACAAATTAATAACGAGGGCTAGTTTCCAACAGAATCCTGCTGAAAGATTGTCAAAAAAAAAGAGAGAGAAATATAATTTCTACTAGCTTGTTGTTCCAGCTATTAGCTGCTAATGTAACAAGGCAGCCGACTGATAAATCAGTGCTTTGTACGCACTCGGACTGCTGCAGGAAAGTTCTAATTCGTTATATTGCGCAATGCCGGATTGTGGCCAGGATTGTGCGCCATTTTAAAAGCTCTTACGGAGAAAGTGCGCCTCGTTAATCATCATTCATTATACAATGATAATGAACGAGCGCGATGCTCCCGAGCTCGAGTGCGTACTTTCGAGAGCCGACTTCTGACTTTTTGTCCAAGGACCGGAAATGGAAGGGCCGCGAGCGCTTTATTAATCGTCCCCATTAATCACCCGAGGCTTTTGTTAATGCGCTTAGATTTCATCGTAATTATGCGGAATTATCGATGTACTTTGCTGTTTACATCAAGTTTTGCCAATGAACTTTTAAACAACGGTAAAATGATGCTTTGCAGAGGATCTAATTGTGAGATAAGTTTGCCATTTTGAGGTAAAATCAGTTCGACTCAAGTTGAAATTGGGTTTGATTCGGGCGTTTATCGTCGATCTTCGTGCTCGTCCTGGCAGCTTCCCGAGGCTCTTATTATGCATGCAGAAGGAGAGAGGCCTAAGTGGCAGCGTTGACGAGCGATTGTTCGACGCGCTATTACGTGTACGAGAGCTCGGCGAGCTTTTAAGAGGAGCAGAATTATGTCGCGTGCCGGCGCTGCCGACGACACGCCCACGGATAATTACCGATCCTCGGGAAAGTCGACAAGGATCTGTCACTTACGGCGCAGCAGTTCCCGTTCGAAAAAACCAAGCGGTAACCTGCGGCAACCTGCCGGTAATTAGCCCGTATTGTGCTGCGCTTCGAAATAACAGAAGATGCATGCAGTTAAAGCTGATTGCGAGGATACTTTTTTTCATTAATTTCGGCCTTAGGCGGGTGGTACTGAGAATATTTATTTTGGGGGCCGCTCGTTATAAGAAGTTATACACAAGATTAGTAACGTAGTGATTTTGTGTCCCGTTAAGGTATTATACATATACAAACGATCTCACAAATTTTATGATAGTTTCGGTCAGATTTTGAAAGGAAGTTTCAATGTTCAAGCAGCTGTTATCATGTTTTATCCCATAGTGAAAAGACGTAAAATCATTTTAATAACCAGTTTTTATTTAAAAAATCAGCGAAACAATTTGCATGGTTATCTGACGAAGCTCGGTAATTATCCATCAAGCTTTTACCGATAACGTACAAGAAAGTTAAGAGGAATCTGGAAATTTCCTCCTACCCTGTAGCTTAATTAAAGCAATTAGCATAAGCGTAAATATAAAATTATCGATCAGTCATTCCGGGGCTCAGCATTAATCCCGGCGCAGGTAGGGCTTTTATTTTTAGCCGTCGTATCGGAACTTATGCTAATCCATAGAGCAACGCGCGCTCTCTCGCGCTCGTTTATCGAGAGTGTCGTCTTACGATTCTTCGTTCGAGCGAGCAAACTGGTTCGGGCTCCCCTTAAGAATTGTTTCTGCGCGCGAGCTGGAATTCCGAGAAGAGCAATTCGCGCGCCGCTGCAGCATTTCTGAAATTTGAATCCCCGCTTTAGTTCTGCTTGGCTGCCTCCTTCACATTTTTTTTCGATCTTTCGCGTCTTCAATGTGGGAGAGTTCACTAATTCACTGAATTTGAACCCAGATTTTACTTGGACGTAGGAAAAGCTTTACCAAGTCGGTGTGCTTGCATATAAGACATTGGAGGTACGTAAAAACCGGTGTAACTCGAGGGGATTTTTTCCCTCTCCGTGATCCAGTTGAAAGCGAGCTTCGTTCAAAGTCTCTTGCTTCATTCTCATTTAGTAAGTGTAATCGCAGTGGGCGCGCAGAATCGGAAACGTTTGCACAAGTGCAGCTCGCGACAACGAAATTCACTCGACTCTGCAAAAGGATGTCACTCGAGAGCGGCGAGGCTGAAAGCTGGGAGGTTTTATCTCTCGCTGCAGACCTTGAAATATTGACGAAACCGAGGCGGGCGAGAGCGCTAAAGGAATGAAAGCCTTGAAAATGAAGGCTCGCTTTTGCGCACGTGCGCAATTGAAATTTAGAAACGCCTATAAAACTCGATTAATTTCCGCGGAAAGGCCGCAATTTGCCTGATTCATCCGAGTCATTAGGGAAAATCGCTGCGCTCCCCGAGTGTGTGTACACACGCGCCGAGCATTATTATGCATGATTCCTCATTACGGAGGAGGCAAATTAGAGGAGCGCCTGCATTGTGACCCCGAGCCCGAGCGGGAGAAGGAGAAACCTGCACAAACGTGCCGGGGGTGTTATCCAGAACGGTCCACTTCCCACGGGGCTCACATGCACGACTCTCTGTCGCTTAATTTTATCATCACGGCACAGCTTTATGTAAAGCAACCTTTCCAAATTCATCCAAATAATAGCCCGAGCCGACATTACCGATAATTCTATACTTTACTCTGGCTAGAAATTCTAATTGCCACTCGATTCTTTCATTGAAATTTCAGGCTAAGAAATTTATAGCATTTTCGTGCCACGAGTAAACCATTTCGAAATTCTAATTAAAGTCAAGTGGGAAAACAAGGAAAATTCGTCCTACTATTAGCAGGTCGTCTGAAAGTTCGAGCAAAATTTCGGGCGAAAGAAAGTAGTTTTATAACAAAGTTTCGTAATCCCGGCTGCCCTTTAAGATTCGAAAGTTAAAAAGAGAATCGCTTCATTACGCCGTCCCTATAAACTCGAAAAAGAGGCTTGATGCGGCGCGGGCTGCCGCGACACACAATGAGCTTCTGAAAGTTTTTTCGGGGCCCGAAAAAGCGTAACGATCGCAATTACCCGCGGCAAGTGACGCAAGGGACCTGCCGCCTGCAGTTTATTGTTTATTTTAACAAGACTGCTTAACAAGACTTTAACGCCAAGGGAAGATCCGCGCCGGGAGATTTCAACAGATGCATTGTTGCCGTGCTATACTTGCGCGCGCGGGATAATGGGATGGAGTGAAAGCAAGCCGCCAAGAAAGCGACACGCGCCGACGATACATATTGTGTTTTTGCTCAGCCGCCGATAAATTATTTAAGCGATTCGCGAAACTTTCTTCTCTGCACCTGCGATTAGACGTGGGCGGAGAATTCATTTTAACTAAATGCTTTGAACCACTTACTTTTTCCCCGCTGCCAATCTCTTATCTGATTTTCGAAATTCAGAATGCTCGACTCGATGTAAACCTGCCCTTAACCGCTGCATTCGCATGCAGCATTGAATAATACGAATTTAATTACGACTAATCGCGGACTAATCTGCCGAGCTGTAAACCGCGCGTCCCGTTAGCCGCACAGCTCCCGAGCAGCTTAGCCTCTTATCAAATTCAGCCTAACAAGAGCAGCCAGCAACTCGAAATAAGCGATAGACCATAATTGGATATCCGAAATCTTTGAATCCTCGCCCGCTTGAAGTCGCCCCGGAAGCGCGAGAAAACGCGACAGACAGAGAGAGAGAGTACGAACATATACGCTGGTGGTCTGGCAATTTGCATGACGGGCCGTCGCCTGAGCGCCACCGGCGGAATTGGACAATGAATAAATGAATGTGCGCGGATGGCAGGCAAGTTGCGTTTTTGCGGTGTAGGCATGCATTGTCGTCTTTCTTAGAAGAGGTGCTTTTGCTGTTTATGTTCGGCAAATTTATGTTCCGCTTTCCACGAGTCTCTGGCCTTTTTATCTAATTTCTTGAATAATTATCTTGCAACATTTTAGCCAAAATTTTCTACTAAAACTTTTGATTGATTAAAGTATATAGCAGCGAGCAAAGCCAAAGCAGCTTTAATCCGTTATCAAGCCTACATTGCATTGTTCTGCCCAAACCCATAGATCTTTTCCAAAGCTTGGCTCGATTTTTTCCTTCCTCTCACGTAACAACAATAATCCATAGTTGATTGCGATTTGCCCTCTCCTCGCTAATCTGGAGCAAAGCGCCCCGAGCGAGCGTCTGAGTTGTATCTTAAAATTAAAGCGCTATCGATCGGGAGGCTCAAACTACAATATAAAGTTGCGTCACTTTCGGCGCCGCGGACAGAAGGATAGACAGAAGGATAGACTGCCGTGAGAGTAGGCTGACCTTTTCGCGAGGGGTGGAACGTTGGCCCGGGGCCACGTCGAAAGTTCGCCGGATATCTTTCGCCACCTCGTGCGCGGAGAGTGAGAGTGCCGCCCCGTAATTGCTCGGGAAAATGCTCTGCAATTACGAAAAGATGTGCCCGGCGAGCTCACCTCCTCTCACTTGCTCTTTTCACCCTGCATGCCGCGAGCCAACCATTCCATGCTAAGTTCACCTTGCATTTTGCTCGAACCAAACCAAATGCAAGTTTCTATCAAGATGGCAATTTCCCAAAAGGTTTAAAAACTAGAAACAGCCGTAATAAAGTGGTAAGGCAGCAAAAGGTATTAAGACAATTCCGCGCGTTTATTGTTTCCCTTGGGATTTCGCAATCGCAAGGAACGGTGCATACGCGAAAGAGTGTTAGACGACAGCTTTCGAAATCGCAGATCCAATTATAACCGGCGGTATTATTTTTCTTACGTAAGGCAAGGTCGGAGATCGGTCGCTTTCCTTATTGTGCATTGGGTAAGAGGGATAATTGCCGCATATCTGCGCGTGTCGGACGATGACACCGAGCTCCGCGCCGCGCAGGAAGTCGTTAATTAGAGTTTCATTATTTTAGCAATTACAATGAATATAAGTTATCGGCTTAATGTTATTTATTAGCGGCGCGCAATTTCTACATTACATTACTTAAGTAGGAATGATCATTCACTCTCCTAACAACGATAACGACCCGATCTATAAATTACGCCGATAAAATCTAATTACCGTTTCTTTCGTTTATCAATCCGACTGCCTGCCGTATCGTTTGCTTTTCAAGCATTTGCATATGGTCCTCTGACCATATAACTCATACAACGAGCGGATCCAGTTTTTTCCTGGCCGGGCAGAAATTAGCCAGACACCTTTAAAGATTGCGTATCGTAATGAAAATTGTAACCGATAACACAAAGAAAACGTGATTTAGATAGTGGTACCTCGAGTTTTCCGCATTACCAGCCGTACAGTTTCTAATGCTCCCTCGATTCTAATTGAATTTCCTCGGAATTAGCATAACAAAGCGCCGGATAATGGCGCGTCCCGTTATAAATTTGAAAATTTGAATTTCATCAGTCTCCCGGGACTTTCAGCGCTTGGTGAAAAACTGCGGCGCGAATTTCTAGGGACGATTAATTATCACGGAGAAATCAGATTGTCGGCCGCTTATAAATTCGCCATAACTTTCGCGGCCAAGACAGCTCGGGGGGCCTTAATAGACACGTTCCTCCGGGTCGCGTAGCGAAGGGTAACGCCTTCGGGATTGACAGGAGAGGACGTCAAGGGACGTAAATCACGCGGCGCCGCGCCGTATAGAGAGATTACGGGAGCGCACCGCGTTATCGAGCGATTCATTAGAGCCGGCCCGTCGTTAATTACGGCATCCTTGAGAAACTGGCGAAAGTGCCGAGTAAGAAAGATAGTTTCCTAATTTTGCAAATTTTTTAATTCCTGGAAAGAAGGAAGAATATTGCGCGTTAAGAAGACGCGCGAGGATTCAATTTGGCGCTCTGGGATAAATTGAGGCCTATTGGCTGGATGACAAGGATCCGTGACGTGTAATAAGTGAGGTGCATTTGTAAAGACAGTAACGCAGCCGCCGAGGGAGAAAGTCGAAAGAATAATAGGCGGGCATTAGTCGGGGCGCTCGCTTCCAGTGATTAATAAAGATGACGAAACGCCGAGCTGCGGGGTTGCGGTGCTTAGACAAAGCCGAGGCCGCAGAAAAAAGCGGAGCTTGGATAAATATTTGGTCTGTCGGTCGAGCCGCAGCTGTCTGTCTATGCAAAGCAGATATTGATTTAGGATCGGCTTTCGAAAATCGCGTATTCGCACCTTCGCTCCGGCGTGTTTTATAGCGGTGAAATCTTTTTCTCCTGAAATTCAATCTAGCTGGCTCGTGCTAGATTTTAAGTGCATCTTCCTTTCTCGCGGTCCGCAAAACCTATAAATTTTCGACACAGCTAGCGGGTTAGCTGGTCCGTAGAGTGTTGGCTTGTTATTAGGCGGCTAGAATATGTATAGTTTATTTCCAGCAAGTGCAGAAGAACGAGGGGCATCTCGTTGCGTAAGAATCCAGCATCCCCGGCGGAAAAAAGCCCGCTGCCCGGGCAGAGATTCCAGGAAGGAGTTAGGGTAATAAGGCCGGTGCATTCCTCCTGCTCCGGGGCGGCATTAGCATAAGCCAGCACACGCGCCCGAGCGGAAATCGCGCCGATAAAGCACGCGAGAGCCCGCGAGAGCCTTGGCTCGTAGGTAGAAAAGGGAGACGCCGCGTGCGGCCTCGAGCGGCCTCGTGTGGGAGAGATAGCGAGCGATAGCTCCGAAAGCGCCGCAGAGATAAGCCCTTTTCCCAAGAGCCGAGCCAAGCGCTTTTAAAGCTTCATTCTGCTCAAGCTCCCTTCTCCCGCTTTCCTTTACAATCGTTCCTTTCTATTTGCAAGCCAAAAGCTAACGTCTAGCGATCGAAACAGGTGTTTCTTACGGCTATAATAAAGATTTAATAAGCAACTTGCCGCTGGCTCATTATTCGGGAGAAGGTGTATCATTAAGTGAAACTCCCGAACGGCCGCTTTGACCTAGGGGAGCAAGACAATGCGGAAGAGACTCACCGACGCAGCTGATAATGTGATCCGCAGGGGGTCGTAAAACGTTGCGCGCCCAGGCAGCTCTTAAGACTTCAAGGGCGCAGGGCGGCCCGCCGACCATCAGGACTCCGGGAGCCACGTGACCCTTGTACCTCAGCTGTCTCGTAGCGTCGACCAAGGCGACGTTCCACCAGCAGCGTGAGTTCGCCTCTAAAAAGCCCTGAAATCAAAAGCAAGAGGCGACCGTTAGCTTTACCTTTACTGCCTCAACTGCCGCGTTCCACTTTGCCTTTATGACACCTTGCTCCTCGCCGAGCGAGGCGCCGAGCGAGGCGCCGAGTGCCCAAAGTGAAATTAAAAAAATATCAACTTTTTAAGCCTGCGAATTGGAAAAATTATTTTTCCTTCCATGATTGGCATGCACTTTTCTATTAACTGAAATCGAAGACAGGACGAGCTATTAGCGATAAATTATTCATTAGTTTAATTACTTTCGTCCGAAGCGAGACTAAAATGTCTTAATTACCCGCGAATCCCGAAGATTAATCGGCGAAAAAGGCAGCGGCCGATAAATCACAATAGCCGCCGCAAGCGCGTCGGGTCAGAAAAATCCCGGGTGGCAATTCCGAGCTCTCGATGGGAAATCTCGCTGAATCTCCCGCCGAGACACGTACGTACACGTACCTCGTCGGAGCCCTTTTACTGCCTGCTCTCGCACTTTTCCCTAAGCGAGACTGCAGCCCGTAAACGACCTCTAGAAAGCCGCTCCTCGCTTTTTATGGATGAAGCTTTATTTCGGCTCGTCCGCCGGTGGCTTGCCCCCGGCGGCCTTTCCATCAATTTTATTCAATTACGCGCGACATACTCGACTCGTTAAAATTATATGCGAACGCGTCAGTTTTTTTTTCACCTCGCCAATGGGAAAGTGCGCGTCGTGGCTTGCCTTTCTAGACGAACAATTATTGGTGTATTGAAAGTGCGCGAGACGAGACGTAGGTAGGAAATAAAACGGCGGAATCATCGAAACATGTGGGCACGTCATAAATTTAGCCGCGCATTAAGATGAGTTAGGAGCCGAGCCGTAAAAATCACTTTCCGAGGATTAGAAAATTCTCTACTTGTATTTTAAGCGGAATATTTATCGGTCGATGCGTGTGGGTGAAATTTTACAGCCTTTTTTTCAGACTTTCATTTTCCTCCTTCCGCCTATTTTCTTTTATTACCTTAAATAAAGTCATTAAAACTCTATCAAGATTTTTACTTGAAACATAAATCATTCAAATCGGGGACAGATTTCGTTGTAAAAGCATAAACTGTCCTTAGCCGAGCCATCAATCCATCAATCCTCTTGCATAAAGCAGTAAAAAACGATACATTTTCAATAAAAGAAGCTTTTCCTCGTAAAATTGTCTATTTTCACGGCCCCTGGAGGGTAATTCGATCGCGAGTCTCGCCGCCGTCAAAGAGGATCGAGCGTCGCTTGATGAAAGCCCCGTTTAATTAGCTGGCGAGCTCACGAAATGCAGCGATGCCACCGGAGCAGCTCCGAGCTTTCTCTTTGTTTTTAAGGTGCACCGCCCGCTTAATGGGCTTCCGTCATATACGGGCTTCTCCGGCGTGCTTGCTTTTGGCAGCCGCGCCGCCGTACAATAACCCGCGATTTTTCGCTCCAGATCTCTATTGTCAAGCCGTAATTACGGAGCCACTCTTGTATGCGAGCGAGATGACATTAAAGTATCAATGAATCCTCTTGCCGAATTTGCTTTGCTGTTCGTCGATTTGCTCTCTATCTATGTATGTATTAGGCAATACGTTCCGTTCCTCGTAACTGTTGGCTCCATATTATTTTATTACATCCCTTTTTACATAAAGATGGGTATCTTGCGACTTTCATCAAAATTGCCGTTTACAAGAGTAACTTTCGCATCCTATTTCGGCTTTTATTCAGCGGATAATCACTCGAAAAGATCTTGGAGCCTTTTGCTTACTCGAATAACATAAAAAATAGTCTTTGGAGATAAAAATTATGATTATGAAAACTTTCACTCGAATTCGAGCTATAAATGAAAATAGTCGTTTCATCCGAAAACGGCATTGAGCGCTCGGCTCTCGCTCGCGGATAGAGCTGTCGCGGCTCGTGTCCAGCCAGGAGGAAGCGCCCAGGCCGATCGGCGATTTCCGACTTAATGGGCCGCGCCGCTTGTTGCTTGTCTCCGCGCCGTGAAAAATGATGTTTACGAGGCCTAAAGAGCCGCTCGCTCGCTCGCTCGCGCCGCCGCCGCCGCCGCCGCCGCGGGATAATTGATATCGAGTCGCGCGCACTCGCCTCTGCCTCTGCCGCTGACGGGACATTCCTCATCTATCTACGCCCCCGCAGCTGCTTTTCAGTTTTGCTCCTTTTGCCGGGAAATACAGAGAGTTATTGCGGACGTGCCGGGGGACCGAAATGCCGACGTCGCGCTCCGATCGATATGGCTCTTCGCTGAATTACTGACGCGACGGAATGCAAATTCTTCTTGAGCTCTTACGAAATGCGCTGTTTTGATTCGACAGAAGTCGCTTGGCTAATTTGCATTTTAATTTTCGCCAGGTGAGCTTTCTCGCAAAGTCGTTTACACTGAAATTCAGTTTTTCCAAAGTCGGATGTTTAATTTTCTTTCGTAAATTTAAGTCGAATGGCCGTTTCGTTTGTTTATACATTCTTATTGTCAGATTCTTAATTGAATGAAAAGCTTGCTTTCCTGAAAAATAGCGTATAATTGTTTAATGAATTGCAGAAAGGAGAAGGTGCGTCGGAGTGAACGGCCAGTCACTGCATTGTTAAAACAAACGAGAAAAGCAGAAGAAGTGAAACTCCCTGATTACGTGTATTTACACGACAAGCTTCCTACTGCTTCGGCGTGCGTGCCGATGCGCCCGGCGATTTCTTTCACACTCTCTGGGTTCATTCTTACTTTCCTTCGGATGATATCATTTTTTCTTCCCCGGAATGTTCACTGACACGCGACCAGATGAGGTTTACGGGGAATTTAGAGACCCGTCGAAAAAGGAGAACCCGCGTACTTTCTACGGTTATCGCTCGTTACAATTTTGCCTCCTCCACTGGGATTTACAATATAAGAAAGCCGGGGATAATGCGTCGTACCTTTTTCCGGCGACGAAAATAATTATCATTAAAAAAATTATTACAGCCTGCCACTGCTGCTCGTAACTATTTATGCATGCGGTTAGAAAAAACTGCCAAGACGTTGTATTTGAATGATCCGTTAATGATACGATCAATCTTAAGAGATTATTTAAAATAATGCAAATGCGTTATACTTTTCCTCGTTGCTTAAACGATTCAAGAATGGAATTAACTTCCAGCTATCAATTAAACGTGTGGCATTTAGTTCTAGAAAAAAGTCAAGTATTTGGAAAAATTTCCGTCCGAGTATAATAACGCAGAGTTTATAAAAAGCTTAAGCTAAAGCTAGAGTTTGGAAGCGCTTGCTCTAGTTGCTGGCTAATAAACTCCCTCGAGGGTGATCCGATTTTTCCCGGGTAAAATCTGCTTTCCAGCATCGGCAGGGGACAGGAGGCAAACAAAACGATCTCTTTGCGCCGGCTAATTATCGAATTACAAAGAGAGGAGACGGCCGCAAAATCTCGCCGGCCGGAAGAATCAATTTCACCTTCGCATGTAGCCGGGCTCGGATTTCGCAAACACGCTCTCTCGAAAGGGAAAAAAGCGGCTGCACACCGCAGAGAGAAAGGTCCTGCAAGCGCTAATCCGACGATCGCATGTCGGCGGCAATGAACTTGCGCCCATTGTTATTATGCAACGGCCCGCCTGGCTCGCCAAGTCCTTTTAAAGCCCGGCCGTCGCTCTGCGCAATTCGTTTTGCCGCAGCCGTTTCTTTACGGGCGTCTTTTTAGGAAGCAAATTACAGTCGGCTGCCTTTGATCGATCGAGTGCTTGCGATTGATCGATCAACGCGGGGAATGCCGAAAATTGTCATTTCTGTTTATTCAAGCTGCTCGGAGCTGTACAAGTCGAACGCTAAATTTATTAAGGAATTTCAAGCTGTAAATTTTCCTCGTAAAAAATTTTCGTGCTCCATTCGGCCTATCGAATTTCTCTGTTATTAATTCTTCTTAGTCATTTACTACTTGCGACTTGGTATTGAGAAAATATCAGTCTCCGATGATTAATGTATTTTGAATTTGTAATCGTTAAAGTCTGACATTAATCATTCTGCGAAATTCGATATTCTATGTATTGTAAAAAGGTAAAATAGAAATCTTTCTTTTAGCGCTAAATAGAAACATTTAGAAAATGAGAATTTGCTTTCGCGCAAGCATTTTCGATCTAAAGTACAAGAGAAGACTGGTTTGTAAAGTAGCAAGTAAAGTTAAGTGAGGGCAGTTAAAGCCACCTCAGCAAGCCCATCCATCCGTCGAATAATAGGAGTTTTCTCGCGGCGCATCTCGTTAATGAAAAGTTTACAACTCGGTGCGGATTTAATTTCCAGTCCGGGGCGAGTCGGTCATAATTTTCGGCCGGCAGATTGAATCGGAATTTATCACTGAGAATTTTTGCTGCGCCGAGCCGGGGAAAGATGGACGCGCCTCATAAAAAGTGGCGGGAGTAGCTTTAAAGCAGCAGCCTACATATCGATTGTCAAGGGCGAGTGCAATAAAACGAGGCTGAAATAGTTTCAGCGGCCGGAAGGATGAATGGACGCGCCGGCCGTCTTTATTCACGGACAGACGTAACGCGCGCCGAGAGACTCGAGAATTAGCGTACATCATTCACTGTCGCGGACTTTTCCGATCGGCAACAACGACGACGACGACGACGACGACGACGACGACTGCGAAAGCCCCTTCGCGAGTAGGCCTACCGGCGCTCGTAAATCACGATAGCATAATTTATATGCTAATGCCGCAGCGCGAGCCTACTGACGTTAATTGCGCAGCGTTTACGCCAGGGCCCATTTTCGCCAATTGATAGAAACCGGCAGGACTTTTGTCTTAACAAGCAGCGAGATATTTACGAGGAGGCTGCAAGAGATAAGCTCGTCGCTTCGGATTCTACCTGATCGCTAATTCATCAAGTCCGCCTCCGCCTTTCCCCTAGACTAGTACAATTTCGCTTATAAAATCACCTCAACCTTCAATATAAAAATAGAGATATTGCAAAAGTTCTGTCTGCTTTATGTGTAATAAATCTCCAAGTGGCGATAAGATTGTAAAATATTCGAATTTATTTGCAAACTATTAATTGTACGGCGATGGCTGGAACAATCGTTTGATCGAGGCTAGAAAACTGCAGCTATTTATTGCTGCGAATTTCCAGCAGTGAAACTCGAATCTTCTTGCGGGTAGCTCGAACGACAGAAGTGAATTTTTGCCTGCGAATTTAGCGGTAACATTTACGAGCTGAGAAAAGTCGCGATAAGCTCTTTGGCGTCGATTGTATAATCGTCGATCGGCGATTTACGTGTGTTTATCCGTATTTCCATATCGATCGATATAAATCGGGCTAATCGGGGGCGATAACTCGGCCGGTCAAAGAAAGGCAGGAGCGTAAAGCCGGGAGGCGTGGCAGCAGCTTTTCGCTCGGTGTTCGTTTTCACGATGTTTATTATCGCTCGAATATCAAGCCGCGAGAGATACACGCGAGTGAAAGTAAGGACTCGTGGGTGGCTGCGGAAATCTGCATGGAAAGTCGCGCGCGGAATAATGTCTCTGTCCGATGACTCGACGTTTGAGACACATTTTCGCTGCCGGAGATGCTGCGAGCGGAGCGCTGCGAGGAGAAAAGGCACGTGTTCGTGCGCTACACGCGATTTCGTTCTTGATTTATGCGAGAGCGTCACGCTTTTCTTGCCGAGCTAAGATGGGTATTGACGGAGCGAGAGCATCTGGCCGATTCTACTTATAAGGCTGCCGAGGGATCGCTTTTTCTCGCACAACCAGACCGAGCGCCTTTCTTTCTTTATTTTTACCTTGTATTACTATTATTTCAGAGCTTCGAATAAAGCTTCCAATTAGTTTTATCTATGCTGTGCTGCCTGCGCTTTTGCGAATAAGCAATTGTTTTTTCTTTTTCTACTAGTAAAAATACTATTTCCTGATTTTGAATTAGTTTCGACTGAATACGCATTGCCGAGATTTTTCTGGGTATAATGTTTTTAATCATTTTATATAACGTGCCGAGCATTTTTTTTTTGTTAGAAAATGAGCGTTAGTAAATAGAGGAAAAGCTAGTCTAAAGAAATCCATAGTCACTCGGTTGAAAAGCGCGTTTCGCCAGAAAAGAATACCCATTTCCAGAAGTAAATTGAACCTTTTCAGCTAGGAAAACGGAAAAAGCCGAGGAAGAAGAAAAGGAAAGAAATGAACTATTTAGCAGGGTTAGCAGCTCATTAAAAGCAAAGAAGCTCCCTCGGCAAGTGCGAAAAATATTATAATTCACAGATAGGATCTGATGGGGGCTCTCTCGTAGCAGCGCATTCCAGCTTCTTATAAATCGCCTGCAGGTGTGCTTTGCCGCTCAGCCCGATGACGTTTCCCAGGCGGCGTAAAGCCGCCTAATTAAGCGCGCGCACGCGCAGAGGGAGATTAGCCGGGCTCGCGCCTTTTCCGAACCGGCGACACACCGCTTAATTACGCAATGAGCGCGGATATCCGCGTGACGGCGGGAGATAAGGCCCTTCTCGTTAGCGGCTTATCGATCGAGCGAGCGGAGAAGCCTCTATCTGATTGTCGGCGGGCACCCCTGCTTCTTTTTCGCAACCCTCCAAGTAAAGGGAGACTGCTTTCTCAGAGGAGAGAACGAGCAGATTTTCCCTGCACTATTGATTTCCTGATGCGCCGGGAGAGCCGGGAGAGCGAGAGGAGTTAATGTAGTGAGAAATACTTTACAAAGACGCGCCGTCAAAAGAACGGTGGGAATAGCTCTTTCTCCAGTTTACCCACTGAATCATCGGATAAACACTTTCTTATTTTTTTTTTTTTCTTTATTTTATTTCTGATAATTTGGAAAAAACTTTTAGCGTAAAATCAAGTTGAAACATTTGTAAGCTTGATAATTCAATTTGACCGAGTGCTTTTGCGTTGTGCAAGGGAGCAATAAATGTTTATTAAGTTCAAAGAAACGTTCTGTCTGATTTAAGTGTCAGCAAATTGAAAAAATCAAGTTTTAAGGTTTGCAGCGCTTGTAATTTGCAGGTTGCTCTGGACGGTTCGAGCGAGTCGAAGAAATAACGAGGCGTCAGATCGTTTATTGTCGTTCACTGAATTCACGCGTTCGCTCAGTATATTTCTCTCTTAAGATTGTAAAGATAGATAATTGCCGTTAGCTGCAATAAATACGTACGCAAACTGCTTCGGAAACATAAAACTGGGTTATAAATACCGCGCGGCTCGCGCCTGCTCCTGTTGTACAATGTAACGGCAATTAGGCTCGCCCGGCTAATTGTCTTATTTATCATAATGGAGATATTATCGACGGCTACCTTTTCAATAGATTTGCGCACCAAACCAAAACTCTTAAACGCTAACAATGCCGGAGGATGAAAAGAGCTTTTCAGATTTTTCCCACTCGGATGACTCGAGATTTTATCTGTTTCGCCAGAGTTTCTTGAAACAATCGGTGCAAAGATTCATGGATGCTTCAAATGAACAGTTGACTTTTAAAAATCATTTCCAAACGGTAAAAGTTTATTGAGCTTGAGCTAGTTCAATGAATGTTCATTTTTATCGCAATATAGGTGTCCCCGGTTTTTTGGCAGGCCCCTCGAGCGGTGATCGATGCACGGCATTGTTGAATATTCAGCGATTCAGCAGCACTTGCAGCGTGAATTTTCGGCCGGCTGAGAAATGTCAGTGGAGGGTGTGCTGCAGCTCTTTCATGCTCGGCGGGATCAAGTACCCTCGATCCAATTTTATTTCCTTTGGCTTCTGTGTCACGGCACTCGAGGAGGCTCTGAAAGGGCTGCGGCTTAAAATAACTCTCGCGCCGCGACGAGGCCGTTCGCGGAGAAAGAACTCGCGGCGAAAATAACAGTTACTCGCCGGCGCGTTCGAAAAAGTCATTTGTCGCGGCGATCTATCAATTAGAAGCAACACGCTCGCAAGAAGAGGACTGGCATTACGTATGCGCGGGCATCGTGTCGCTTCTGGTTTTACGGGCAAGGCAGAGCGAGAGAGAGAGAGAGAGAGAGAGCCTAATGGAGCCGAAAGAAGCGCGCAAACGAGTTTCCGCCGCTTTTGCAGAAATCGCGTGCGTGCCCCCGAGAACACGCGTAATTTATTGTATTCGAGTGCACGAGCAGTCGAGCGAACAGCCTAACGGTGTGGCTAATCAGCCAACAGAGGAGTTTAACGGTCTCTCTCTCGGTCCGATGCTGCGTTGGAACCGAGAGCTGCGCTGCTGCTGGCCGATGGCTTTTCGGAGGAGCGGCGTCGGAACAGTCTTATCAGCTCTCGCGGAGTCCGCACGGGATTCTTTTGTTTCTTTGCTTTTGTGCTCGCTTTGCTGGGTAGACTTTCGATAACATAGTGTGGGACTGTGATAAAGTGCCGTTCCGGACCTATCGATCTCTGGGTATTGTATAACTTACGATGAGTAATAAGTCTTGAATAACTGGATCCGTTTGTTTTAGGTTAGAAAGGTTGGAAACAATTAAAATCTCCTTAAATATATTATGAGAAAAGAAAAATTCACCTCTCAAGACTGAACTTTAGAAAAATACTTTCACCGCAATCCAAAAAAGAAGCTATTCTTCGTAGCCATTAGCCAGTAATATCCTGTCCACGTTTTACATTGGCATATTTACACCAGGTATTCGCTAGCAGCTCTTTTTGTTTTCGCGAACTTTTGACCCAGTCTAGCCAGTTATTGCGGAGGGAAAAATGCCTCGGCAATAACTCACTGTTACGACGAAAGTATATAATAGTTTGACTCACTTGAAAGAGGTTGTAGCCCTTGTCGTACATCCACATCTCGTCAGCGGGATGCTCCTTGCAGGTGTCGTGCTGGGCCGAGTTGAGGATCGAGGGGGGTGGGCCTCTCGTTAGCTGGATCGCCAGGGACCTCTGCAGAAGCAGAAGGCAGCGAGAGGGCCCCGGGCCGCCCGGGCCCGTTCCCTCGTCCATTATCGAGGACATCCCGGCGACCGGTCCTCGATTTCAGCTAGCTCTGTCAATCGGGAGCTGGCATCGCGATCCCTGCAGACAAAAAACACTTCGCTTAACCTCTCTTTCAAACTATTTTAGTTGGAAAATCTAGTCGCAGTAAAGACCACCAGGATCTTGGTATACACGTATACTCGACAGGAAAATGTTTTCTGTACTAAATTTAAGTAGCCGACGAGTGGATAAAGAGACACATGTAAGCGTTTGCTTTCGCCCGAAGATTTATTTGAACTGGAAAAAATAGACCGCAGTGCCAGTGACGCTAACAAAGTGCGTATTTCTATTTATACCGAGTATTTACAAAAGAAAGACTTTCATAATTCCAGAATTTATGGCTGAAATGAACGCTCCTCCCCAGTAAAATGTTTGGCAGGTCGAAAAAAGTTAAGCGACAATTTATTCGCCATAAACATTTCAATATCTCAGCGCATTATTACCAATTAAAGCGTCCCCCGTTCATTCGTCAACTACACTCCCGCAAATCCCACAGTCATCTGCTCCGCGTAAATTTGATTGCGGCTCACATCCGGGCGATAAAAACGAATACGTGATAATGGCGGCTTCCCACAACGGCAGTGCCTTATTACCTCCTGCGGGGCCGAAAGGCCACTGTCACGTCGCCGTTGTATCGAGCGGGCTAATTGATTTACTCCACCCCTCGGCTGCGGCCTCGGAAATCCGCGGCAACGCTCCAAAGGGAAGGAAGCGCAAGAAAGAAAGAAATTCCCCCAAAGACTCGGAGTTTTGGCGCCGCTCCAGGGGATCATCGCCGCTCCGAAAAGCCTCTATTAGCCTTCAAAGTTGCCTTTCTTTCGAGCGGCCATACAACGATTTGGCAGTAATTGCAAGGAATTTTTTAGCCCCGGAATTCCTGGCAAGCCGCGTCTTCTCCTAGCCAAGCTCACGCGCGATTTGACTGACGCAGCGTCAAACTCCGGCCGCGTCTTTCTCTGCTTTCCGGATTTCTAGGAAACGCCCGGCCCCCGGCAAAATCCAGACGCGCTTCTCCTTCCTTCCTTCCTCCGGCACTGCTCCTTCGCGATCGATATTCGCCGGGAGATAGCGAAATTTCTCACGGCGGAAAGTGAAATCATCCTTTTTCCTCGAATAGGAAACGACTGTGGGAGAGGAATTTTTCGGCGGAATAATCACTTCCGAGGGGAGGCACGAAAATAGATATTTTCTTTTTGGGGGAAAATAAGCTCGGCGTCCTCGTGTTTTACGAGCTGCAAAGTAATAATATGGCCGAAAACCAGTTTCGCCGCCTTCTAGGAGGAAAGGGCAGCGCGAATCTTGGAATTAATCATTTGGTAGGAAACAAGTTTCGATAATTACTGGGGAGAATTCGAAAATATTTTGGCTATATTTCGAGAGCTGAGAGATAATTTGAGCTCGGCCCCTAATCAGAGAGCCGTCGAAAGAGGCAGGAGGCAGAAGGGGAGGGGAGAGCCCCAAAGAACGAGCTCCGACTTTCCTGCGCCGTAACTTTCTTCGGCCGCAGCGCGGCGTATGTCCGAATTGTTCGGAATCCGCGGAAAATATGTCAATCGCGCGTGCGGAGCATCAATTTAAAGCTCTCTCGAGTCGCTATCTCGGATGGCTATCTGAAAATTTCCAGCCTCGCAATTTTCCGCGTCGTAAATCAAAGAAGGCTGCGTCTTCGTTTATTAAGATAACCGGCTACACGGCCTCGAAAGTTGACGCACGTGTACTTTTTGGAGTAGCCATACCGTCTTGCACGTTCGAGCGTATAATAATTACTCGTTCGTCCATATCGAAACTTTCGCTGGCGCGTTAACGTTGGTAACAAGCGCGAGATCTAACCTAGAGACGCGGAGTCCGCGCATAAATTACGGAAATGTTTGATTTATCCGCGAGCTGTGCGTGCTTTCGCCTCCTTTTTTTCTCGGCGACAGATTCGAGCAAATATCCGAGCCGCATTGAATTTACATGCCGAGAGCCGGAAGAGTTTTTCCAGCCGCGGGGCTTTATCCGCCTGCTGCTGGACGACACGCGCTTTGGCAGCACAAAGAGAATCTCGAGGCGGCCGGACTCTCCCGCGGCGGCGCGGATATCTATGCTCACCTAAGGAGAGAGAGAGAGAGAGAGGGAGAGAGCGGAGATGCTCGAATCAAGCGTTCATGTTAAATTTATGGTGAAACTACGCTTTGTGAATCGGGGATTTTTGCGGGGCGAGCTCGGCCGGACATAATGGAAGCGCAGGAGAATTAAAGGCGATCCGAGATTAAAAATTTCCTCCCAGCTGCCTCGTGCTTCAAGGTGAGGACGTAAAAGGACTGGTTTCGCTTTAAAAATAGATTATGCTTAAGGATATGCTCTCTCGGCGCGTTTTCACGAGCGCCGATAAAATGCTCCTTGCATAATGCGCGCGCGAGCTTTTTAACAAGTTTGCCGAGTTGCATAAAATCCTCGTAAAGTATCGGCTTCGGACTTTGTTTTTCCGCGAGAATAAAGAATTCTGATTTGATGTATTATTTATTCCTAGTTTTAAGCGTTTGTCAAACGCTAGATTTACGACTAGTTGTTCGGCTCTCAAGGTAACATTATAGTTATTAATGATAAAACATGGACTTGTTAAGCTTTAAACAATTGTTTTCCTGGCGAGGAGAGTAAACGCTTGATTTGGCACGGAAAGCCGACCCCCTCAATCAGTTAGAGCGCAATAGAACGTAGCTCGGTTCCCGGAACGGGGAAAGGGCTTATTTATCAGCGGTGGCCGAGTGCGTTCCCCCGGCAGCAGCAGGGTGGAGCGGGGAAGAGCAGAGAGGTTTTGCGGAGGAGCCCGGGGCGTCGGAGAATGACCGGTGCGTATCTGCTATCGAAAAGTACAATCTAGCCGCTCGCTGTTACGCGGCCGAGCTCATAATGGAGGGGCGCGGGTCCTTGGGTGGTCGCGCTCGCGGCGCGAATTCGCCTACGCTTTCCACCTGGAAATTCAATGGGCTGCGATCTTCGAAAAACAGTCTGTCAACCTCGCGCACTAAACTCTCCCAGTAAACTCTCGGGAGAAAAGGCACAGTGTTCTACTTTACGGCGAGAGAAGTATCTTTAAGCAGAATCCTCGACTCGAGGAACTCCTTTATACAGCTCAGCCGGCTGGGAAAGCACTCTGGCTTCTTTTCAAAATTACACTACTTACTCCAAGTACCTGAATGTACCGGATAGAAGCGAGTATTTAGAGAAACGTATGTACAAAAGGTAATGCCAGTAATTATATTTCCCGTCGCTCGGACACACGTCCGCGCGTATAATTTGACGTCGCCGTGTGACGGCGCTAAATTATACAGAGCCTCGCTTGATGGGATTTCCTCTCTCTCTCTCCCTCTCCCTCGCCGTGGAAGCATTAGAATCGAAGAAAAGCGTGCGAAGCAACTGGAAATCGACACGGGCTCGCGCGAAGAAAGAGATTATGTTTCTCGGTCGCGCGCTCGGTATATAAATTGCGCAGCTGCTCCGCACGCAAGGCGCCCTTATCTATCCGTCTGGGGAAAAGATGATGTTCGCCGTGAAAGAGAGACGTATAGACGGTGTCGCGCGAGCTGAGACCGATTGATCGGCGCAGGCGCGACAAACCGATCGATTGCTCCTCCGCGACGTTTATTTCTGTAAATTGTTCTCGTGCCGGCCGGCTCGTTTCTCGTTGTTACAATTCAGAAAGCAGCAATTCAACTTCTTTAATCGAATAAAAATGATACTTGATAACGCTTTTTTCACGCCGATTACTTTTTATTAAAGTATAAATATTATAGCTCCCTATTTTATTTTACTACGTAAATAAAAATATACAGGCTGTAATTTTTAATTAAATAATAAAACTTGCGGGACAAATGATGCAACCAAAAGTTTTCTAGCAAAGAATTCACGAAACCCTTTGACCGAACTCTCGGCGTCATGCACGCGGAATCGGAAGTCGAGCTGTCGATTCGGGATTGTACAACTAATGATTCGATGCGAGCAATCACGCAATGTTTGAATACAGGGGATTATCCTGCAAATTGACTGTAATCTTTTATTGCGAAAAAATTACCGAGCATTTCTCCGGCGGATCGGTGATGCAATGATCAAGAAAGTATTTTATTATATAATGGGCTTAAATTTTTCGTGACTTTATTATTACTGAAAGGATCATCGGCGCGTTTCTCAACGAGCAGAGACGCAAAGCTTGCCTCGAAAAATCAGTCCCGAGCGATTCGCAAGATGAAACTTTCATTTCCTGTGAATCACACGCGCGGCAAAAAGAGCGGCGAATCCGTAATTATCTTGATTATTCACCATAAAAAGAGAGGGCAAATTACACCCACATCCCGCTACTCGAGCTTTTCTCGCCTATAATCTAGCATTAAAAGTCGGCACGTAAAATCGACGGCGGCGGCGGCGGCGGCGGCAGCAATTTCAGGCCGAGCAACACAATGCCAGGGCAAAAAAGGCGTGGGGGTTAATCAAGCGAGAAACGAGCCTTTGCAATCAAGCCTCTCGATTTGATGAAAGAAAAGCGCGGAGGCGTCGCGCGGCTTTTCCCCGGCAAGGTCGCCGAGGAAATATTACAATTGCCCGCGAGCGAGTCCAATTAGCCCATCGGCTCACCGTCGGAGATGAGCGTCAACCCGAGGAAAGAGGGATTTCACTTTCCTCCATTATTCCCTCTCTGTCTCGGCTAGTATACTACTATAGGAGATCGATCGCGCGGCTAACCGTAGATTGGAAAGTCAATTTTCTATAAGTAATACAAACAAGGCACGCGCAAGAGCTCAAGCTTCTTCCCAAGCCGCTCTTATATTGTTGTAGCCGGGTTTCACTTTTATTTTTTTATCCGAGCCCGGCAGAGCGCTTTTTGCGACGAGGAGCGCCGAGCTTTTCTTCGCCAAGATTCTATCTGCAAAATGGCCAGGTATCGGATCGGATGTATGCTCTTAATTAAATGTCTTAATAGTTTAGTTTTTATCCACTCCCGAACTAACGGCTTTTAACGGCTTTCGGCTGCGGAGGGTTAATGCGTTTTAGCATTTTTTGTAGCCCAACTAAATTCACACGCGCTCCTCTGTTCTTATCCGACTATTTTTCAGTTCGAGTATTGAATTTCTGTAAATACCCTCCTCTGCAAACTAGACCCTGTGGAGCGAAATTCGTGCTTTAGATTTATTATAATGAACCAGTAAGAGATAATCGGAATGTAATATAGACAAATAGAACGCTAGAAACAATGAGCAGTTAAATCGGCCGATAAGGAATGAAAGTAAACAAGTGAGCTAATTTGGAGAGCTAAAATTAAGTTTATAAGTACATTAATCAGTGCACTTTAAAAGCAGGTGATCTAACATGATATTAGTAGCTTAACGAGCCTGTTTAACGATCTAAGCAGTAAAAATATTCCAGGTCGAGTGCTGCAGATGGAGGCAAACTCGAGTCGCTGGAAGATAAGCGCAAAGACGACGCTTGCAGTATTGCGCGGCAGCATTAAAAGCCTTTTTAAAAATACAGGCCGCCAAGAGAAAGCTTTTAAAAATTAAGCTCGCTCCAATTTATTTATTTATTGCAACATTTAACGGATTAAAAGCTTTTATTTTAATCATTGCTAAAAATGAAGCGCATTAAAGTCTTATTAAAAAAGCTTTTATGCACAATTTTGATTTAAAGCTATTATGAAATTATACGAAGCCGAGGGGTCACAGATGTGGAACTTTAGCTGCAGGACTTTAATTAAGTCATGCGGCAATACTATAAGCGATATGCGACGTCGTTTGTTCGAATGCCCACAACCTCGTAAATTTATCGGGTATTAAAACAATTTATTAATCTCGGGCTAGAATATTACTAATTTGCATTTACAACTTAGGATCAGCGCTAAAAACAATCTACATATTTCCAACAATGTTGTAGCCAATTAGCTCCGAGGAAAAGCGATTTTTTCCGAACGAGTCTTGCATTCGTCTGACTGACGTCGAGTTTAAGACCGCATCTAAATGCCTATTCTGGAACAACATGCACATTCTTCGCATAAGTGTTTTTATAGCGCGCGGTATATCATTAACGGAGCATTGAATATAAAGCTGTAAATCATCGGGATATAGCGTGTATATCCAGGCGCAAGTTTCGCCTCGTCGTGAATGGGCCGTTTATCGCCGCGAAACAAAGTTCCTTTGATTATTTGCACTATAATTGACAGAAATAAGGTCGGAAAGGCTGAAACTAATAGAGCCGGTAAGCGCGAGATTCGCAGCTTTACGCGCAGCGACTCCGGAGCCTTTATCCCGAGAAAAGAGGTAATATTGCTTTGACGTTAACATTGATAAGGCCGAAGACGGGGCTTAGGGTTGTAGCCGGTCGAAGAGAAATGGCTCACGCTTCGGCGGGAGAATCGCCGCTGAATCGGCAATTTCGCAAAGCGCAATGTTGCGGAAGCGGCTTAGCGAAGACCCAGAGGTGACTCGCGCGCCGGTCGGGCTAATTATGCATATCCGCGCGCGGGGCTTCTGCGGTCAGGCCAAGCGTCCGGAAAACAAGTCCATTCGCGGCGGGTAATTGCGCGCCGGCGAGATTTTCATTCCGGCCGGGCTGATGAGACGGGCCCAGCAGCCCCTCGCGCGAAAAATAGAGGAGAGCAGGGGGGGCGAGGAGGGGCGAGATGCGGGGGAGGAGATAGCACGAGACAAAGAGGAGCTTTAAGCTCGAGGCGCGCGGGTGTGGTCGATCACGCGGGATAATATTAACCGAGAGAGAGAGAGAGAGAGAGCCCAGAAGATGGAAGACCGCGATCGATGGCCCGGAGCGGCGGAGGAGCTGCAGCGCGCTGCACAAAAGCGAGCGCTGTCACCTCGAGCCGCTCGCGATCGTAATTTAGGAAGCCGCTTTATGAGCGCGAGCGAGCCGAGGGAAAACCAACAATTAATTCCATACGCCGAGCGGCCTCTATCGCGCCATCTTGAATAAACTTTAAATATTGGATTATGGCTTTCTCATTCTCCCTTTCCTTCCCTATCGGCGCCGGCATCGGAGGAGGCATCCGAGGAGGCATCCGAGGAGGCGGGTTTATCGCACACGAGCTTTTCGAATTTCCTATTTAATTAATGAATATGTTAACCTACTTGCGCGCTTATCTAATAACCTCCCTGCCTAGTAAATTATTGCATTCCGCGGATCAGGAGAAATACAAATAGAAGGTTTATGCGAGACCGCTTTAAAAATATCACTCGAAATTTAAAGCTAATATTAGAGTTGATTTGCAGTTGAGTTGCAGCGCTCGTTCGCAAACAATGCTTCCTGCCTGAAATCACAAGCCCGCTCTTGAACGGTAAAGACGCAATTGCTTGGCATAAAAAATAGAGGCTGCACTCGTATAAAGCACACACACACGCGCGCGAGGTTATTAGCCGGCTTGCAGCGTGCAGCCGCGTCAACTCAGGGCGTTTTACGACAGCTACCAGCGGAATATAGGCAGAGCAGTGCGCTAACGGTACAGCACGACGCCTCTCGCAAATTGCGCGCTGCTTCTCAGAGCGAAGATCGCACCGCTAAGCAAAAACCCGAGCCGACTGCACGGACGCACCGCGGGCATTCAATTACAATGCTAAGCACCGAGCTTCCCTGCCGCGAAATCGGAACTACTCTTCAACTGAATATTCGCTCGAGCTTGCCTTGGCGCTATTAATATACGTCTGGATCTGTTCCGTCAACCGCGGATGTCCTTAGCTTTTTCTCGGGGGGCCGACTTTCTCGGCGTTTTTCCCGAAAAAGAGGAATATCGAATCGAGCGACGAGTCCGAGAAAGGGCCGGCAAAAAGGCAGAGCGGCCCGATTTACTTTCGAAGGTCCCTCTCCGGTGTGTCTCTGCGCCTCGAGAAACCGCATCACACATTGAGCAATTAGAGGCGGACTTTCTTCAATGCGCCTGAAATCGGCGCAGAAAAAGGGGAAAAAAGGAAAAAGGGGCGGCAGGAAAAAGTTGTCCGGGAGGCGAAAGTTCAGGGACTTTCCTGGCCGCGGACAGCTGCCTCGGAATCCGCTCCCTCGTCAGGCCCGCGCCGACATTGTGTCGCGCATTGTCTCGGCTTGTAGAGCTGCGCGTGCCGGCTTAGCCGCCGGCGGCAGCTTTCTAGCACGCGAGCATCCGCGAAAGTGCGCAACAATGAGCGAGCCAAGGATGCCGGGACACATCGGAAACGATTGTTGCGCTCTCTCGGGCCGATATCCCGCGAGTCTTAGGAGCTTTCGGGAAAAACGCCAGGCCTGTCGATTTCGGTGGCTTTGATGGGAATAATTAAGCCGTGGGCTGCTTATGCTGCTTCGTCCGGTTTTTTTATTCCGGGCCCAGACTTTCTCCCGATTGTTTTCGCGGCACACTTTGCTTTGAGTAATATCATTGTTATCTTGCAAACTGGGTTCTTGCTAACTAATGTATGCTAAGCAGGATCTGCCGATTTCTTGAGGTAGCCTTCAATTGATGCCCAGAAAAGCTCTTTATGGGGGTATCCGTTGATAAACAGCACATCTGAATTAATCGATCTTTCTGCAATTTTTAGCTGCTCTCTTAAAAGGGATTTTTGCTTTTTCGTGCAGGTGAAACTCTTTTAAGGCACGAGCAGGAAACTTTACGCGGAGAACCGTTATCTTTTTCTTCGGTTGGGCCTTAAAATTCAGAGAACGGACTAAATGTTTTAAGTAATTCAGTAATGACATCATTAGATTTCCATGTTTGTTCTTGTCGGATGCTCTACAAGCTTAACTCGCTTGTAGAAAGAGCATTGTCTTCCAAATATATTTTAATCTTACTATTACCATTCTCGAAAGCATTTAGGTGTCGTGCAGGAAACGCTATTTGTAATGTACGACGATCACCATTCTGTAATGAATTACTATTACTTCAAAATATTAATGAGATTTTTTGCTTATATTTAAAAGCAATAAATAATGAGCATCGCCTTTATAAATTTAAAGAGAAAACTTATTTTTCTTATGCAACTCTTATTTGGTAACTCTTATTTATGTACTGTTCAAAATTTAAATTTAAGATGAGAATTTGACCACATTTATATTAGTCAAGATTTTTATTAATTAAATCTTAAAACTATGCTATACTTTAAGTAAATAAGAGAAATTTTTATCAATATTCAATATATTATGTAAAATCAAAACAGATTCAACTTCCGAGACGGATCGAGTTTATTAATTTCGAAAAGTCCCGTAGGACCGAGCGCTCCGCAGCAACAATGTTTCGTTAATTAAATGTCAGCCGCGTTATTACCGAAAGAAATAAGGTCCGCGGCGATCATTAACGGACAGCGGCCTTATGTGCAATTAGATCGAAGCAATAAATTCGATCCGCGCGGCGTTCTCCGCGGGCGCGTTTGCGTATCGGCGCGAGCCGGGAGAGAAGAGCGCTTGAGAACCTTTGCGATTCAGGTTTCGGGGCGTCTGTGTGTGAGTGCGTGCGGTCTCCTGCAGCTAGAAAGCAAGAGCGGGCCAGTCAGACCAGTTTCTAACTGCAGGTATACGAAACCCCCGAATCCTTCCCCCCTTTTTTAGCCTTCGCGAAAGAAGAAGCCAAAGTGGTCCCTTCCTAACGCGAGTCAAAAATAAGCTAGCTGTCTGCTCAGTTTCTTCGTGTCTATAATACGAGTTTATGTCGAGAAAGCAGCAGCATTTTTATCCTACCTCTTCGAAATTATTAAATATGCAAAATTTTTTACATCCTTAATCTGATCACATCAGTTTAATTATTCATAAATTTTCTTAGTTAAATGTTCCATGTTCTAATTTACGTAAAATTGTTGATAAGATAATCTTTAGATAATTTATTGCATAGTAAAATTCTTGTAATTAAATAACTGGATTAAATTAAAGGAAACGTCTGGATAAGTCTCGGTCAGTGGAGGAAAAATTAATTGGCAGTGGGTTTTTGCAAAAGGCCGCGAGAAGAAGCTGGGGGATAAGAAAAAAGGCTCGTGCATCGGCTGCCGCTGTTATGAAATGGTATTTGCATGCGAGTCGCGATGATTCCGGTCGATTTGATCCCACGCTCGGCGGAACACGGCCGGCAATAGTGTCGAGCGATAAAGGATTGATCGCGACGAGCGGCTAAACAATGGCTCGAGCGCTTGATTGTCGGGCCTCTTTTAAGGAGATAGAGACGTCTCTCTTTTTCAATCCGACGCCATTATTTTAATGATATTTCTCGGGCGCCGAGTCACGATTTCGTAGCCCCGCGACTCGAACAGTTAGCCGACGACAACGACGAGCGATCATCGGGAGAAAACGGGGATATCGAGCCGAGGGCTTATCTGATTAAGGCCCGCTGACTGATTGCCGTCGCTCGAGGAGCCGGCCAAACTTTAACTCGAGCGAGCTGCCCCGTCTCGCCGCGCCGCTAATTATTCCCACAGTCCCCTCCGTCTCGGTGCATTAGCGTAATCAATACGGATCACTTGCGAAAGCGACACCTCTCAGTTTTATCAGCGCGAAAAACCGTTAAAGAGTCGTCTGCCTCGACCCGTCCGATTCATTAATTAGCTAACTCCTCGCTTCTTCAAGGTAGACAGAAGCGATTCGAGCGGCCAAACAGTTCGCCGAATTTATTTGCATAACGATATGAGCGCAGGTTCAAACTTGCGTAACTCGCTCGCCGAAAAGCTTTCAACACCGATAATCACCGACTATTCCAGCTAAAACCTGAATTCTTATTTTCAGTAGGCTATGCCCGGCGTTCATTAGCGCGCGTCGCGAAGATGCAGGAGTGGATATAGAAAGGCGCAGCTCGGAGACCTGAATTTCCCGGCGAGGTCAAGCTCCGCTGCTCGCAAACATTACGCGCAACATAATACTCTTGTTATTCAACTCGGCGAATCATAGGATTACATTGTAAGGATATACAGAGGCCGGCGGGCAGTTGCCGCAAGACTTTTACCGCTATGCACAGAGAGGACTAATACGAGCCACTGCTAAGAAGGTCACGAACTTACCGGACTGCCCGGCCTGCACGACCTTCGACCCCGATTTTCAAAGGCTTTTCGTCTAGTCACAGCTGGCCGTCGCGAGCGCCGCTTAACAAACTTGTCATTCAGCCGCGCGGGACCGATCGAGATAAGGCGACCAGATGAAAAGCACGAGCCGTTCACCGTCCCGGAGATTTAGAATCGCATCGCGCACTTTTAATTATCGGAAATTCGATCTGTCGAAATTTCTATTTTCGCCGGAGCGTTGCGCTATTTCGTAACGCGCGACTCGAGCGGGTAATTGTCAAAACAAATGCACAATGAGTCGGCCTTTTGACAGACTGAATGGCTATGAGAATACAGTTAGCACAGCTGCTTTTGTCATTCGCTCGAGAACACAATGCACGAGGTAGTACGAAATTTTTGCAAAACCAGCTTTTTAGTGGAGGTACGACGCATTTACAAACCTTTTACTCGATAATGTTTATTAACGGATTAACGGATCCCTCGCGCATCTCTCCACTTGAATTTCTTGCGAAATTGCACGAGTAGACCTATTCACCTGTTTGCCATTACGTCAGAATTTCAGAGTTTTTCTATTTTTCTATACAAGCCGGCGGGTTAAAGCGTCAAGCGATAAATAACCGCTTGTCACTCCGGAGTTGGTTAAAATCGTTTGAAATATTATCTATCGATAGTAAAAGCATTTATCGCCGCCGAAACCTTTTCGAATCGAGTCGGAGCCTTGCGGAAAATCAATTTCTCGGCTCTCTCGGTCGACTTTGGCGCGCGTTATGACGGATTCGAAAAATTGCGCAACCGCGCCAAGGTGCGCCGAGGTGCAGGCACAGTGCCGCGCGATATAATTTATATCTCTTAGAAAAGTCTGGCTAATTTCTCGCGGGACGATCGCGGCAGCTATCCATAAATAAGGCACCGCGATACAATATTCGTGAGGCCGTCGCGGCGCTGTAAATTTTCGGCGGCGTCACGACGTCTCTCGCGCCGCGCGCCAGTCATAAGGAGGTAACGGCGAGAGGCGCGGCTAGGAATACGTGTGGGAAAGCGCGGACTCCCGGACCGTTAGAAGCTTTCAAGGATATCCTGTGTCGCGAAAGGAGGCTTCGAGTTTCGACGATTGCCGAGAGCCGAGCGTAATAACAGGTGCCGCTCTCGCTCGATCTTAATGGGATTGGGAAAGACGGCGCTCATCTTCATAATCGGAGCATCTTTTAACATAAATAACAGTTTAGTATTAAAATAAAACGGATTTACAACTGTTTTCTAGCTATAAAGTAGCAGTTAACACTTTGTTCTAGTTGGGCGTTAATAAACTAACGAGAGACAGTTATCTTATTTTTCTAGAAGGATGGATTACTAGTGTACCGTACGGAGACGTTGTGGTTGCGTACGTGAAATTTGATGATCGTGGCTCGAGAAGAAGACGTTGCACCGCTTTTCTCTGATTTCCAGCATTTGAATAAAGATGTGGCTCGCGTGCAAAGTCGATAGCGTTATTCGTGAAATTTATGTACCGCGATCTTGGCCTGACTTATGTAAGAGTCTAGAAAATAAGCCCGATCCTCATTTCTAGGCTGCGCAGATACAAATCGATCGTTAAAGCGCCTGAATTCCGAATACACGAGCCAGGAAGGAAACGGGAATTTGTTCGGCTTGCTTTGCTTATTATAGATGAAACAAGGCTGATTATTTATTGTTGTATTTTTTACGAATTAAATTAGAATTCATTAATCACTGATTTGTGTTTTTGTTCTAGAATAAATCGACATTACGTATCGATCGATCGAACAAAAAAATAAGCCAATCGAATTTGGTCCGGCTTATTAAAAAGATCGGCCGAGCATTTATTCCAATAGTTGGCCACAATTCATTCCGACTGGAGGCAAGTCGGTGCGCAAAAAGCGGCCAATTTCCCGGCGGCTTTCCGCGAACGAGCAGTGAATTTCCTCGACAATGGTCGGGGTCTGGTCACGTCTGGTTCGCGGCGCCTGCAGGAAAACCGCAAGTCGTACCGTACTTGCACTCTTACTTTTGACGCAGCTGGCAGCGCGACGTAAGAGAGTACTGGTTAAAAAGCGGGCTCCAAATCTGCAGCTGCTGCGGAGCTTTCACCGGGGATCCATCATCGGCCGCGCAGAAATTGTGTTTATTTGTCCTTGAGGGGGAAAAAGGCGCTCGGTCATGCGCGCACATATCCATATCGCATATCGCGGGCAGGAAAGTGGGATTTAATGGCTCTGATTGAATCCGATCCTTCCTACGGCGATTATTTTTGCCGTGTGGCAATCGAAAATATCCCGTAATAGAAATAATTACAGCTGCCGGCTGAAACTCCATTTTTATTTAATAACCTTACAAGCCATCGTCTCTGTGTAACACATAAACACGAGCATGGAAGGCAATCGTTGCTCGACTGATTGATGGAACGAAAGTCGGAACTCGCAGAGTCTGTGAAAAAAAAAAAAAAATTGCCTGATTCATAGTCGGAGCAAAGTTAATCCAAGCCGATGTATTGGAAACGTATACCGGTGATGTTTTTTGTGAAGGAACGAGCGGACTGTTTGGCACATTTCGCACGAGCAGGAGCCTCGACCTTTGCTCGAGCTTCCGGAGCTGCCGCTTAGTCTTGCGATTATGAATGAGGATCGGCGCAGGTACGCTCTTGGCTTTCTTTGGCGGCGAGATGACTCGCGCTCGAGGAAAGGAGAGAATGCGGACGGTGAACGTCTTGGCGACTGGCCTACATCCGCTCCTCGAGATATATTCTACAAATGGAAGCTGCCCGGCGCGGCGCACGTGTCTTTTTAATGCCCGAAACGTATTCGCGCCGATCGCTCCACTTTACCGGCGCGTCGGGGCCCCTCGCCAAAATAAAGATGTATGTGGGCTGTCGCGCGCCTTAATTCGCGTTTCCTTCTCCAAAGCTCGACTCGCTCGCGGTGCGCGTAGGAGAAATTACGGCGACGAGCGATCGAGTTCTCCCATTAGCCTCCTTCGATCTCAAAGGAAATCTCAAGCACGATTTCGCTTCCAGCTCCCCTGCCCCTTTTGTCGCCAAGCTCCACCGCAGAATTCTTATTACTTTTTGCCCGAGTAATTAAGATCCCCGATAATCCATGCTGATTTATTCCTGTTTATATACAAAGACTTTCAATGTGCTAGGCGAGATTAACGATGCTTGCGTATTCAGGAAGTCGCACTAGAGTGCACTTTTAGCCTTGGATTCTCGTGAAGCGGCAGCTTTTTCTAGGCGGCTGATTAGTGGAAAAAATTGTTTGCCGACGTTTAAGCGGCGGAAATTCGGTGTAAACAAGTTTTTGCGCTGCTCAAAATGTTGCGCGAGTGTATACCTAATGAAAATTGGATTTAAAGCTTTCTACTATTAATTAATAGCTTTTTATAGCTTTCGTTAATTATGTACTTAATTAAGAAAATACGGTAAACTTTGAGTTATTCAAAACATTTACAAAGTGTCTAATTTAAATTCTTCTTTGCACTGCTTTGGTTTTAACTTCCCGAAAACGCAGTTTTTGTCAATAAATTAATTTGGATAACGTCTACTGTCGCAATTAAAATGTGCAGTTTCAAAGTTGAAATTGCTCATAATTTACAACGATAATAATTTAATATCAAACACATTTAGTGAAGTAATTCAAGTTTTTATATTTATTTTTAGAGCTGGTCCGATCTGTTCCTGTTCTTTCGACATTTTTCCAGTTTCGTAACGGCAGTAAAGTTTTGTTGCCATGTTCTAAAATTATACTTAATAATTATGTTTTTATGAACAGTATAAGTGTGTGAAGGCGAAAAAATAGAATGAAAGTCCATACTTTTAATACTTATAATTAAAGAGATATTCATTTTTAAAAGAACAGATTTACGGCTTCATTGGGACGTTCAAATCTTGAAATAAAACAAACATTAAAATAAAATACTGACTTATATTATTCATAAAATGTAAAAGTATTCAATTTCTTGAAAGATCAAAATCACTTTCTATTTGGTATTATTTATGATTGAATGAATTCAACTGTTTTTATGCAGCACGTTGCAGTTTCTAGTCACAGTTTTGAGATTAAAATCATTTCCTTATGTCGTTGTCATTTAAAAAAAGGTGTAAATTCAAGTTCCAATCTTTATTATCTTATCAATCGATAGATTTATGTTTATTTTATAAAATAATACAATATTTAAACGAAATGTAAAAATGTCTTTGATTCTCCGAAACGGAAGCGACTTCGATCGAGAAAATGTTTCCCATCCCGGTGAAAAAGAGGAGGTTGAAAAAGTCTGGGGTCCAGCTGTCCGAAAAGAGAAAGAATTGTGGAGCCGGGATGAGCGGGACCACCTACTGCGCTTCGGTCGATCTCACCTTGCGCGAGGAAAGAGCGAGGGTCGTTGCGAGGCATCTAAGCGTCACGACTGACCGGCGCGGTGTAAATAGTCATTTTCTCCGTGTCGCCGTAATCGTGCACGGCAGTCCTCCGCCTCCTCTCTGTGACTAATCGCGAGACACCGCAAGGACTCTCTGCTCTCCTAGGCTAGAGTAAAAAACTGCCTGTCGGCCGTCGACGTAAGCGGACTTGCATTTTCAATCGGAATTACATTGTCTGAATGCTAAAGAACGCGATAACAAACTGCCTGGATTAGCAAAAACATCTCATTCTCCTGGAAAGTAGCTTAAAAACAGTATGCTGATATAAACCAACTTTTTCGCTGATCAAATAGAGTGGAACCTTTGAGTAAAAGACCGTTTTAATTACAGTCCCGACATCCTCTTAGATGGCAGGATTAGCACACACTTTTTTAGATGCTGCAGAGAGTAAGAAAATAAATTAATTGACCAGAAAACGGACCTTTCACTGAAATTTCGCCAACACCCTTTTTCAGCAAAGGTCTCTGAAACTGATTTCTTCCATTTGAAGAGCAAAAGGAAAGACAAGCGACTATACTCCACCGAGAAGCTGGATTTGAGCACTCGTCGGCGAGTAACGAGTACTCTAACTCTAGCACTCGTTAAGAAATTAAAGCAAGCTAGAGCAAGGCCGCCGGCTTTTTTCCCTCGGAACCTCACGGATGCAACAGCATTTCGGCTCGGCTCACCTACTTTTCCGAGCGCTCGACTTTCACGGCGACACATCTCGTCTGCTCTTTATGCAATTGTTACGCAAGGAACCAGTACTCGGCCGCCTACTTAGCTTTGTGTTTTAGTGCATCGTCAAAGCCCAGGCAACGCACCGGCGACGGCGACGGCGGCGGCCGAGTGGCCGTGAAAGCAGTTACGCGAAACGATCGACCTTCCCCAATCGCGTAATACCTCGCGCAGATACGTGACGCAACGGCGCGCAGCGAGAAATCCCTGCCCATAGACGCACATTTATCAAGGCCCGAGCGCGACCTTCGTCACGGCTACTGAACCCAACTGGTGCACCGAAAACCAGAGCCGACGTCAGCCGGCTACTTAGCCCGAACCCGACGCGTCTTTCGGAAAAGAAAGTTGCAAGCGTAAAAACGGACTCGTACAAGGATTCGAGCGCTGCTCTCGAAAAACTTTCGGAATCTTTGAGGCTATAGTTTTTCGAGTCTTTTCATCGAGGGCTGGTGTCGCGAGGCGAGCCGAGGCGAGGCGCTCACAATACGTGCATCCACCCCGGCTGCTCCATAAAATTCCGTCGGAGAAAAAGCCGGCGATTTTCGCAAGATAAGAGGACGGAGGAGGCGGAAGGCGATAAATCCGCACTCCTTTGGCTCGAGGCCTCCGCTGCGCTCAAAACTCGTTTGCAAAGGGACTTACCAGAGAGCCGAACGATCCTTAGCCTGCGTTTTCCTCCTCGCCGCGCTCAGCTTTTCAGACTCGGCGGCACACAAAGTCACTAAACTCACAGTAGGGCTCACACACGGATTTTCAGAGTCGCCGCCGCAGCGGAGGAGAAACCGGCTGCGGGCAAAACGAAGAAGAGGAAGAAGAAGAAGAAGAAGAAGAAGAAGAAGAAGAAGGCGGCGGCGAAGGAGAAGAACAAAGCAGAGCCCCACACTCTTCACCTGGGCATGTCGCACTCGCGCGCAGGTGCATGCGGCCGCTCCGGTCGTCGGCTTCGTACTGAAGGGGCGCCGGCGAAGGAGACTGCGCTCAGCGCTGCTGGGCTGCCTGCTGCCGCCGAGAGACGAGAGGTGGTGGGGGCGCCGCTCACGCATGCCAAGCTCGGGAGGACGGCGCGATGCCGATGCAGCGGGGAAATCCGCTTTGTCGAAAATCTGGAAAGCCAAGATCCCCTCCCCTAATTTATCGCCCTTTATCAAATCTTGTTTATTGCGCCGCCTGCATGCTTCTACAAAGAAGACCACGACCTTTTCACTGTAGATGCATGCTTTCAACCTTTCAACAATATTTACCGCTAGAAGAACAAATTTTGAAAAGAGTAAGGCCTAATTAATAAGGGCCATAAGACGGCGATCCCAAGTAATTGAAGTGCAAGCTATATCTCGGGATTTGCATAGTTTTCGCATTACGATAACGGCGTTTTTCTGTATATCGGCAGCGCTCGTGAAAGCTCGGGCGCGCGCAGCCGTCACGCGTGGGCGGCAATTTTCAGAAGGGGCCGAAAAGAGACGAGGGGATACTCGAGAAAAGGGGCCGCTAAAGGGCATCGGCCGACTTCTCGAGGGGCTTCCAAAATTTAGGGTTGTCCGGGAATCCGTCGATCGCATCTGTAAGATGACTCTTTTCATCAGTCGGATCGTCCCCGTGTTTACATGCGCGGAACGAGCTACTCTGCCCCTGGAGTGAAAATATTTTTTTTTGCTTTCAACATCGCGGCTTGCCAGATTAAATCAGCCTTCAGCGTTAAGGAAATAAATTTTGAATCTAAAAATTAGGGAATTCATTATTGGGACAATAAGCGAGAAGAACAGTAATGCATTTGCGTATGCCGTAAGAGCAGCGCAGCACGTAGGCGCGGTCTGCCTTCCGGAACTCAAAACTGACACAGATAATACTCGTACGTTTTGCAAAAGCGATATACTCGCGGACTTTCTCGCTCGGACAAAAACGGGCAGCGGGCTCGATTAATCAATGAAATGCGTGTACGGGAATTTTGAAGCGGCGGCGGCGGCGGCGGCGGCGGCGGCGCGCGCCGGGAAAACAGGAGCAGCAAGACGGACGCCTCGCGCGCCTGCGCATTCGTAATTACCGATAAAGCAGCAGCCGGCCGCTCGAGATTTTATATTACGCCGATATGATTTAGACGCGCGAGGGCTCGGATTTATATTTCGTTTGTAATTGACATTTACATTAAAGTACGCGCGTACTTGGACGAGCGGCGACAAGACCGTAGCGCGCCGGCAAGCAAACCTGTTTGTCGTGTTTCTGGTTCTGCTGTATATAGTATCCGTGTCGCCTTCGCCAATGGCCGCCGCCGTTCGCTTAATTTGCTTCGCGCTCCTTGCCCATTCTGAAAATTCCGCTCTATTTTTAAACGCCTTTTTAAACTCCAGTTTTATCGAGTCTACATCCTGCTGGCAAAGGACGCTCGAAAAAGATCGCTATTAAATCGGTTTATCTAAAGGCTCGAATAACTGAACGATTAGCTACCTGCAAATCTTGTTACTATGGTTATAAAAAATGCGAAAATCATCCCGCAAGACATGTGCTGTTGCTATAGGAATTAGTATACCGCTTACCTTCAGTTTTGTTGTTCATAACGCAGATCATTTTTAACTTTGAATTCGTTGAGACGATAATTATGAGAAAAAGAGGGTTTACGCCGATAATCGTATAAAAGCATCAGAAATTGATTTAAGAATCGGTAATGGATGGCTAGCGAGGCGATAACGTTTCTCCCCGCTGCACTTGCAATTTGTTTTGTCAGCACTCGCGCGAGATAAATCTCGACTCTCCTCTTCACTTGTCACCTTCAAATATCAATTAGCTCTCGATTCCGTTATCGTAATTAAACTGGTCTCCTCCCGGGAGAGAAAAAAAGCTCGCCGCGATATTATCTGGCGCTAGAGTCTATTAGCCTCGGCGGAAACGCAGAAATGAATTGCTCGCCGGGCAAAAAGCTCCCCTTCGTCGGGCGAAAATCGGCGCGCCGCGGGATTTATGAATTCCGAAAACGGAGGGAATATGCGTAGCATTCCGCAAATGGCGCTATATCGTTAGGGCACTTCCGCGTTTGCGGATACGCGCAGCTCGACGGGCTCCAATTTAGCCTCCTCAATTACCGCTCTTGAAGTAATAAGTCGTTCCTGCGCATATGCGATTCACGGCCAAGTGCTGTATTACGGTGCTTAAGAGGGAAAGTGTACGTTGCGCACCGCCCTCCTCTCTCGCGTAAACGCTTCCGCGGAATATGGGTATCAGCTTTTTCACCGTATCATTTATGCTCTGACGCTTGCTTTTATCCATTATTCTCGCAGCCCGAGCCTGCCATTACTTATCGGAACTAGTCTCGACTTAAATTTTATTAGTTAAACTCGTCGAATTTCTCATTTATAAGCAAATAGTTGAAAAGTAACTTTTTAAAGGTAAGGCAGGCTTATTCTCGGCTTATTGTTCCAGCTGTTCGTTAATAACCTAAGCGACAGTCGCAGTTTTTTGAGCATATCGCCGTCGACTCGTGATTTATCAGGGGCGTGGGCGAGTTTTCCTGAATATTTCCGAAGGAAATCTGTACCGGACGGCTCAATGGCTCCCATTGAATGCAGGAAATTGAAATTTATGACGATAAGTCGCGAGTGGACAAGCGCTGCCGGAATCACGTCAGGTGGGGATTTTTCCGCTCGCCCGGCGGCGAGTTTCCATTTCAGCCAGCTAATCGCGAGCCGGCTAAGTAACGTTATATCGCTTTCGTCTAATCTGTCGCGCATACGGCCGTCACGCCGGAGTACACATTGTGTAAGGTTCCTACCTCCTACCTGCCTCCCTGTCTGCCTCCCTGCCTCCCGACTACTCGATATGTCGAGCAAGCCATTTGAATAACTGCCCGTATAAGCAGATACGGAGCATTCCATCCGCTATTTTCCCTCCCCGAGATCCTTTCGCAATCTTTCTTTCTCCTTCTGGCGCAAGGAAATTTCTGTGATTAAGTCGTACTGAGCTCGCTTTTTTCCTCCTTTCTGCCTTAAGGAAACAACTGCTTTCGGCAAAACTGCTTCGTACGTTTCTGCATTTTCTTTGTTATGACTCTGTATTTCAACAACCGTTCGGTTGACTCATTTTATACTTAACAATTTGTTAATAATCTTTCTGTTTACTGGCGTATTTAAACTGTTCAACCTCGTTTATTCAACTGTCAATCGCTAAAAAAAAGTCCTAGTACCTTGCATTACGATACACCTCTTTATATTGTAAATTAAAACGAGATTTTATTCGCTTATTACTTTAATGAAATGTCATTTACTGTGCACCGCTGTGTAAATATGCATAAAGTATTAAAAATTGTTTTACTCGCATTAGCATTCTGCGCGAAATGGTAACGGTTTCCTAACCAGTTTCGCTAATTTCTGACAGGCTTTTCGTCGATAAAAATTGGCCGAAAACTAGTCTATTTTTACGGCGCTCTAAATCTTGTATTCCAGGTGTCGGCCGTAATTGATTATTATGACTGTCTAATGCATTCTGAAGCGTATTTCCAGCCAGTACTAGATCTATAAATTTCTCGCATAATCAATAATGGGTTTAAACTCGTGAATCGAATATCGCCGCTGCAGGATTGTACCTATACGTTACATAATGCAGCTCGTGTGGCACTACATGAATCGAATGCCTCCGAACAGGTGTTCATTTCACGCGCATTCAGAAAATACGCTATCTTTCCCCCAACTATTATGTCTGCAAATTCAAATGGACAATATCGTACTTTATACTCTTTACTGAACTTTATGAATCAATTCTATGGAGATTCAATTCCTACGGTTTCCTCCGTTTTGATTGCGGCTGCGATTAAACGCATTTGCGAAGATAGTGTTAATATTAATGCGCTTAATAGAGTGAAAATATACAAACGAAGCGAGGTTTACTGACACTTTTGAAGAGCCTTATGTAAGCAACGATATTTCGATTGCTTTGAAGAGCCGGGATATAAATAACGATGAAAAGTAAAAGGCGCGAATACATTATTCGTAACGTTCGAATAAATGAATTAATTAAAATAGCATATTTTAATTGTTTAAGCGTGCGTGAAAAAATTTTCTGGATATAATCTTTTGACAAATGACATTTCACCAAGTTATTTAAAAAATATGGTACCAATTTTTTTTTAGGAAATTTTAAGCGCAAGAATTTTAGTTGAAAGCAGATTTTTTCTACATTTCTTATGTTAATGTGCTAGAATAAAAAAATGAACTGCTTTCTTCAACATTTTTTTCTACATCATAGGTGTAGAGGAGTGTTTGAAAAAATGGACTTTCACCTGAACGTTTACAAACGGTCTTTAGAATTTGAGGAGGAAAGAATGATTGTATAATTTTGCGAAAATAGGACGAATGAATTGTTAAAGACCGAAGACCTTCGGTGCTTTCAAGTACGAAAATGTCAGGCGGCTAATCTTGATCAGCGAAATAGCAAAACAAATGGAAGGCGCATAAAAAGAGGGGCTTTCAATTTGTTCTATATATTCCGTGAGAATGTTTTTACTCGCGCGGAAAGCTCCTCTCTCGGCGCGCGTTCAAGTGCATGCATTATGCGCATACAGAAAGTCGCGCGCTCGAATTAGATACACGAGTCGCCTTGGAAAGGTAATCCAGATTGTAGGTACGCGAGATCTTGATAGCCGAGTATGCGAAATGGCGTCTGCGAGAGCAGTCCAATTGGAAATCGGTCTATGCTCCTGCTTAGCATAAACGATCTTTATGGACTGCCGATATTGGACACGTCCAAGTGCCACTTATGCAAAGCGGACGTCATTCAGCGTCGCTACACCGTTCCTGCTACTGCTGCTCAAAAATATGCTTCTTAATGAATAACTCGAACAATAAGCTAAAGGCTTCGTATTAAGTAATGCCTAGCTAGAAGCCACTTAATGAAATTCTTCCGTCATTTTAACATTTTTCGTTAACTAGAAACTTATTTTGTTTACATTTTTTCTCGCTGCTAGGTAAATTATAGCTTTTATAGTTTTATATAATTTTTAGTGAAATTAAAAAAATCTGCAATATTGAATTTTTAAATTACTTTCTTACTGTCATGGTAATGTGACGTAACGATTTACACTTTTGATTTAACTTGAGTAAAATTAAGAGTTAAAAAGCCATCATTTTTACGTAGTTTCCAACAATTTCATTAGGCATAAGTCAACTAATTATGTCCTTTTCGCCATTATTTGAGTTGAAGCAAGTGCCGATTTCCAAGAGAGCACCGCGTCCCTAATGAAAAAGTCGTTTCTGACCTACCTGCCTGCTTACGCAACAAAGATGAGTTTATGTCGGCATTTCAATTTAAAATTAGAAACTTTATTGCATGGAGAGTAAGCGGTTTGTATACACCTTCATTAGAGCTCCGAGCGCGAGTCGACGCACTTGTTTTTCACGCGGAATTAGCCGCGGCGGTATAAATTAGCACGCGTTTTCACGCCGTATCAACCCCTCAACGCGGCAAGCTTACACTCCTCTTTTATGGATGCGCCGATTATCGCGTTCTACGCTCTTATTTGCTCGTCTTAATTCTAGTGGCGTTTTTAGAAAAACCGAGCTCTCAAATATTTGGACGTCGTGAGGAGACTCACAACTTCCAGGAAAATATGCTAACTTATATGAAGTGTATTGACTGGCTCCTTCAAAATACTTTTAACTTTTAGTGATGTTTTCTTATAGTTCAATGAAAAAGTGTATTTGAGTGGGTAGGAGCTAAAGTATATTTTTTTTTTTTTTTTTTAAATAGAATAGTAATAAGTCAGTCGGGTAGAAAAATAACCGATGAAAACTTTGCTTTTTAAATTGCGTCGTAACTAAAACGTTCACATCAGTAGTAGATTTTATCAATCATTATAAGCGCAACAATTTTCATTAAGAATTATTTTCCAATCTCTCAAATATAAATATTCTAATCAATTTAAGTACATTAATAAATAATACGTTTCAACTGAATGCTTTAACATAACGAAGTCCAGTAAGAAATCTCGAACGTGTATCCGGAGGAGTTTGCTAGGTATCAATCTGCATTTAAAAAAAAGGGCAGGTTCAACATATTAATTAAGAAAAAAAAAAAATGTTTGCGTACATGAATTTTCCGCTACTACATTAATTGAATTTTATAATAAATTTGCGTTAAAATATCTATTTCTTATCTGCAACTTTTACTTGTTAGAAATTTAATGTCAAGTTTATTTTTTGCGTTTTACGATGACGATAATTTAAACTATAAAAGTTGTCTACGGTCACATAGCTTAGCATTTTTTCCGCTTGCAGACGCGACCGTTTTTTACATCATAAAACTTTTATTATGGCTTAGCATTTTTCGTGCTCGGCGCGCCATTTGAGCGCACCTTTTTGATGCTTATCCTTCACCTTATTCCGCTAAAAATAGCCTTCTCGCAGATTTCGGTATTGGGATGAAAGAAGCGCGTGTGGCAAGAGCTCTGCAAGAATGGGAACCAGCTGTAGGCTCGCCTATTGATTTGTCATTCAAGCGGTCAATTACGATTAGAGCCCCTGAATAACACGTCAATCTCCTCGGGGGCCTCGAAAATCTCGCTACTCGAGAAAGATCGCCGGCGATTGGGTTCACGCGATGAGTCGACGTTAAAAGCGCTCGTCCTCGGAGGTTTTTCCGGCGCGTGAAAAGCGTCGATCCGGGCGCGTTAACTGCTGGCTTCTGCCGATCGCGCTCTGACTTTCTACGTCGGCGCACGCTAATGAAGCTATCTCCTCCTGGGACATAAAAGTCGCCGGTGACTATGCTAATTAAAAGACGAGGTCACCTACATCGATATGCCGCCCCTTGATTAGGAAGACTTCTTTTTGCGCTTCCACGGGATTTATAGCTTGTCTTTACAAGTATTCGAAAAAAATGCGATCACCAACCAGACGGTTAACAAAATATTAACGAGCGTACTGAAAATAGTTGTGCAGCGAGATAGATTGTTTGACATACTCGTTACACGCAACACTGGCAACATGACGTCTGGACGAATATAATGAAAAGCAGAAGATTCCCCCGAGTCGAGAGTTGAGAGTAAAGTGTTACGTAAAGGCTGAATCAAAGGGAATGTTTGAAGAAATAAGAAATTCTCGTGAGAGAAATGAATGTTGGTCGTGTTTTCTTAAAGTAGCAACGACCTCGCGTGCGACAGGCGCGACAGGCGCGACAGGGGCGACAGAAGCGCGGAACAAAAGAGGCTCTGCACGAGCAACGACCTCTCCGTCATAGCGCCTGGCTCGTGTAATAGCGCGTGCCGAAACGCAGATACCCATCTCCGCTCGGTACTGTTGCCGGTCGCGCGACGCCGCAATCTCGCAACGTCAAAGAGTTTCGGCCTGAAATATATCGCGCGAATTTAAAAACCGATATCAGAGATTGTGCAAGCTTCCAGACAAATTGCGCTAATCGCGCGAGGCCATCTCTGCATCGCCACAAAGCGCCTAGGATTTCCGACATTTTTCCTTTCGGAGCTTTGGCAGATTAATGAGAGTGTCATAAAGATTAGTCGAGAAAACGCGAGAAATTTTAGCCGCGGAGCGCGTTAGCTGTTATGCGCTGTTATGCCCGAGCTCTATTGCCAGTTAAACTGGGTACCGTTTCACGTTTTACTTTGGAAAAAGATTTATCATCTTGGCAAGCGAGGAGGAAATTTATTTACCAGCTTCGACCAGGGAAAAATCGCTTTTACTTTTCTGATCGGCAATCGGCAGCTTGCTGCTCCGATGTATCGAATTCCGATCTATATATACGTATCGTGACAGAGCTGACCGTTTAAATCGGAGCGAAAATCTCGAGCCACCTGTCATTTTTAATCAAATTCACTCGTTACCTAAAAACATTTATTAACGTAAAATCTAATAAAGTCCCAGTGGAATATCCTGTTTATCTCTGGGCAATCAGAGCCGCCGAGCAGATAAATCTCCCTTAGCCTTTCGGAAAAAAAGCGCTAACTCGATTAACGCATGCCCCTAAAAGATCGCTCCCAGACGGTTTTTCCAGTGGTCGAACGGCGCGTTACGAGCAAAAGCCGGGTCGTTATCTCCGGAGCCCGCGAGCGAAGCCCCCTCCCTCCCTCCCGTTCTCTCTGGCGAAATTCGCCGTGCTTTCCAGTGCGAGTAAACAATAAACGAATATGAGCTCGGCTATGCAAATGAGAAAGGGAAAAAGAGCTCGGGGCGCGTTGAGCGCGTGTGCCGCGGGAGTACGATGGCCTAGGAAGATAAGGCCGCGACGCGTACAATACGCCTCTCGGGCTTTTGTAGGCCGCGGCGCCGAGCGCGCGGCTGTCGAACGCATCGGAATTAAGTCGCGCGAGGCGATAATAAACGAGGGAAAGTCCTCCCTTAACCTACGCTCCCACGACTTCTCCGCCGGGCGCGACCCAGCATCCAGGAGGTCAGCTCGCCGCGCCATTCATAATTGTAACGCGGCCGCGTTTCGGCTGCCAATCACTCGCGGATAAATATTTGCTAACGAGTGCCGAGAGATCGACCCGCCGGGAGATAAACGACCAGCTGGGAAAACCGACGCGGCGTCGCTTTTAATGGACAAGCGGCAAAACTCCTCTTGCGGCTCTTCCTTTTCTCCACTGCGCTTTTCAATTATTATTTATAAGTTGCCACTATTTTGCAGCAGGGGATTTGCTTCTTTATTTATTTCTTGCAGTGTGGGAAAGACGCTATCGGGGAGTGGATCTCTCAAATGACTCTTTGTTGTGCAGTAATTTAGAAAATTTAATATTCTACTTATAACTGTTCTGTATCACTAAAAGTCATTATTATCATGCCTTTGAAGGAATACTGATTTCTGTTTCATTTTATTTTTCGTTGCTTCGGATGTTAAATATGAGACAGTAATTGCAATTACAAATGACATTAAACAATGTCAGATTTAAATGTACGTAATTGTGCATTTTGTTGGAACGTATCGTGTTGTAAGTTCTGAAAACTACGCCATAAAATCGTGCATTTACCCTTTTCAATTACAGCTTTTATAAAGTGCAGATGTTTGCTATCAGATGAAATCAATTTATTTCACTGCCTCTTGATTAGCAATAATAAACAAAAGCATTACCTTTTATTTGCTTCTTTGCCAACGTGTGTAAATAAATAATTTATACCTTGGGTAACTGTGTAATAAATTATTAATTTACTATAAGATTTTCTAACGACGCGAAAACGTTATTTGCAGGTGCTTTGTTGTTGATAGATCATTGACTGAAGGAATGCTGATCTGTTAAATGCATGCAAATCATTCTCGATTTAAATAATAATAATAATTTTATAGATGCAGCAAAGTCGTTTAGAAATCTTGCCAAGACACATTAAATTTATTCGCAACGATTCTTACATCAAATGTTTATCCAAGTTACGGAAAGATTGAGACAATAAGATTTTTTCTAGGGCGGATACAGAACGTTCGAAGTTTACACAAAACAATGGCTCGGTGGAATTCGTCAAACCTTTCGTACAGACAATAGTAACCGGCGGCGATTCTCAATTCCCAGCCGGCAGCCACATGTTTTATTGCTTCTTCCGGAGTTTTTGCGGTCCTTGCTAAAAAATGGGTCGAACGAGTCGGGAGTTTTTTCGCCTCGTCTCGTGACTTTCTCTACGATGTAGCTCAACGTAGTATTTTTGTAAGAAGAAGTTCAATTTTTTAGTGCCGTGGACTAATTACTCAAGCAAATAATATTTCTGAAATGACTGTACCGGCGGCACTTTGATTACTTTCCTTATTATTCACACTGTTTTTTTAAGAATCTAGTTCTCCAAATCATTCGTTGCATTGTATTCTTTAGGCAAAAATAGCCATAGATTTCTTAAAAATAATTGGTACGGAGTGAGAAGTCCAACTTTTTCTTCTTTAAAATAGCATACATTTCTTTGCTAGACCTTTAAAAATTTACGATTCCGTACAAGCTGTGCTTTCAAAAAGAGTAAAAACGTTGAATACGACGCTGCGCAAAAGTAAAAGCAAAAGCAAATGTGCTTTCTTTTTGGAATTCCGGCGTGATTAGAATCTACGGTGAGCTAAAATTGGTCCACGACAGGCCAGCACGCAGACTAATGGACGTACGTAAATTTATGAAATTTCGCTCTCTTTTCGCCTTCGGTGAAACGTCGAGAATTTATTGCGCATCGCGAAAACAGCCAATTCAACCGCAGCCGCGTGACAAACGGAGAAGGATTAACGCCGCGACTCCGAGAGACAAATGTCTCAAGTGGAATTAGCGGTCGTCGGGACGATTCAATCACTGCTTTTCAAAATTGCACATTTCAATCAGTGCAAGTGAACGTCGGAGCGCGAAATTCTTCATTAACGGGAAAGGTAAACTAAATATTAGGAGAGACATTGCAAGAGGTTTACTTTTACTTGCTGAATCGTATAAAAAACCTAAAAGTAAACGAATTACTTTCTAGTCTAGGGTTTCTCGAAGTTTTAGCTTTTCAGTTTGAGCTGACTATTCCAGGTGTTGGCAGCTAAACAAAGGAAAGAGTTGGTCGATTTTTCCAGGGCAGCAGCATTAGCTACAGACGGCAGAGCTCGGGGCTGGAAAGTCGGAGAGGCAGGAGAGTCAACAAGAAAATATCGTAATCGCCGTAATCGTCTTAGGAGCTTTGGCTGGTGGCTTGCGTCGTTTTCCCTCTCGACTCGGGCTTATATCTCATCTCTCGGCGGCTTGTATCTCTCGGAGTACAGAAACGCATCGACTTCCGCGCGACGTCTGTTTTTCCCCCGCGGGAGAAAGTGGCAGGCTCGGTTCTTTGGCAAATTGCGGCGCGCGACCCACAATACGCGAGCAATCGAGCGAGCGCATCTAATTACCGGCAAAAAGGCGAGATTTTCGAGGAGCGATACGCATTGTACGCCGGGAGGCAGGAACACGTCCTAATTAACGGTTTTACGGAGACGCGCGCATAAGTACGGAGAGCAGCTGTCTGAAGGCCGGATAAGGCCGCGCGGTGATTCACGCTAGGACGAGCACGAGGAGCTTCCGGTGCGTCGCTTTCCCACAGCTAAGTCGCAGCTCAGTCGCAGCTCAGTCGCAGCTCGGGCACTGACAAAACCGAAAGTGCACTCGCAGAAACCGAGGCGGTATTTCTGGACGCCGGCGCTCAAGGTCGCGGTCGTTTACCCCTTTCCTGCATCCGCACAAATGTTTATCCGATCGCACCCTCGGACGTCTGTCGGCTTTCTCTCTGTTTATTCGCAGCCGAGACGAGAATTTCTCTCGTCATTAGTCAAACGTCCCGCTGATAGTAAAAGCCTCTCGCCGACAATTGAATTAAAGCCCACTGCAAATACGGAAACTCTCCGCAGGGAAAACTAAATATAAGTCGTAAAACAAAGTTAGCGCGAGATCGGCAAATGCCAAGGTGAAAATTCTGCATCGGGAGGTCTGAGCTTTTTTATAATGCAGCTCCTCAAGTAGATTGTTCCGTAAACATTCCATAAAGAGCTCCGGAATGAGTAACGCAAATAGCTGATGCCTTAAAAGTAGCGTCTTTCAATCTAATGCCGAGCATCTCCTACTACGTAATCTATCGATGGCCTCAAGACAAAAGTACCTCGGTAGATACTTTGCTTCTTTGTTCCTCGTAACAGCGACTAATAGAAAACGTTTTGAAAGAAAGTTTTGCACTTGAATGGAACGAATTACGTTTGCTACACATAGATTGAGCCTAAGGAGAGAAAGGTTTCGCCAACTACAGCGCTGATTTTAAGGCAACCGAATGGTAAAAAAGTCGGAGCGGTGCAGCTCGTAAGCACTCAAGTGCGAGAAAAAGCTGCGGCTCTCACCGGCTGAACATCGGCGTACGCACTTTTGATTGAGACTTCGTAAGCGTGTGAAGCAGCGAGTTTCTCCGGCGCACTCCGCACTCGATAATCAGTCAAAGTCTCTTCCGCTCCTACGAGTCGCTCGCTATCAAAATCCATCCGCGATTCGCGATTCACGCCCGATAAGCCTCGGCTAATGCGGCCGATTAATCGCGAGGATGATGCTCGGCTTCCGGAATGGATCCCGCCGTCACGAGGACCCTTTTTACGTCTCTGCCTGCGCGCACGACTCGCGCTCCGTGATTTGTGTCCCGGGACGCGGCGGCCGCGAACGAGAGTGAAATATTAGCGCCGCCGGCCTTTTCCCAACGACGCCCCGAGTGAAATTCTCTCCTCCGCTCGCCGTTCAATGCAAAGGCACGTCCTTTTTTGCGAGCCGAGTCTCGAGGTGTACTTTGGGGATTACCCGAAATCCCAGAGTGGCTGCAGTCCTGCCTTTTATCTCCCGTCCCCCGGGCAAAGACTCTCGGCCAGACGCCGCCGAGACCGAAACTGCCACGGAGATTACAGCGCCGAGCCGAGGAGGCTTCTTTTCCAAAACTTCCACAGAGTTTTTAACCCGCGTTCTTCTCTTTCTCATTTACGCTTCCGCTGCTTTTTTAATTCTCCTGAAGCGTTATTCAATTTTTGGTTCTACCTGCACTTTAAAATTTAACTTCCTCAAGAAAGTTTTTTCTTGTAATCTTGTTACGCTGTAAGGCAGTTTACTTTACTTTTGTACATAAGCATCTCCTTTTCTCTTTTATATTTAAAGGTGCACGTAATAAAAGAATTTTGGAGTTTCTCCCACGTTTAAAACAAAAAAAAATCCCCTTAAATACCGTTCAGAAAATGTTCCTCCGAGTTTTTTGCTTACGTAATTATTTGTAGATTTTCCTACTTGTTCTATTCAAATTAACCGATGAAAAATGTTTAATCACCTATTGATCATAATACAATGTAAATCTAAAACGGTTATTTCAAAATTACGCGCAATAAAGGAACGAGTCAAGAAAATCCACAAGAAAAGTTTAAATTCAGCTCTAATGCAACTAAATACAGGCGCGATAGCTATAATTAGTTTTTTCTGCAAGCTCCCAGACTGCCGGTGCAGGTGCGGTCTTTAATCTACCACCCTATAAAAAAATAATGACTCCGGTTCTCCGACGCAAACGACGCCGATCGAGCGTACACAGTGTTAACGACTTCATATATCTCCGCTTCCTTCTGCGATCATTAGCCGAATGTGTCCCCGAGATCGGCGATCATTCACGCAGGCAAAAATCGTAAACGCTTTCATTACTTTGCTAAAGACTAAATGCTTTGATATTGAAACTCGATTTATTTCAATTAAAACAGTGAGCCGATTCCAGTAAACATATTTATAATTTTCAATGTAATCTTCCCTGTATAAATTCAATGAAGTAAGCGAGTATGAGCGGCGGGACTGCGCTCCGGAGACAAAGGACGAGTTAATTGCCAGACGTCCTCCTCGGGGATTTTAGGAATCTAAAACGACCTTGGCTAAATAGAGACTTGTTTAAAGGGAAAATGGCGCCCCGTAAATCTACATATCGCCGAGCGTTATCGGGCTGCATAATCGGCACCGAGCTTACTTTCACTCGGTGCATATACGCACTTGTACACGGATGGCTCTCGATGAGTCTCGGGTTTCCACTCGAGACACTCTGTAACGCTCTTATCCGGCTCGGTATCGACACGCGCCTATACTTTCATGCGGACGCTTTTTAAACGAGACCGAGGCAAAAAGGACCGCGGATTAGAAAGTCTAATTAAAAACGTGAGCTTTGTCATTTTGGCGAGCGGCCGCTGGACAATAACCCCGTTATTCTTGTCGGCGCGGGGATGACTCGCGCGAATGTCGCCGATTCAGTCTTGCCGAGAGAAATTCTTTCGGCCGACCCTTTTGCAAATCGAAACAAGCTTCGTGCTCAATAGCCAACTAGATCACTTTGGCCAATTCAAGTTTTCGCAAGCGCCTGAATTACTTTTGTTCCTTAAAAACATTCCTATTCAACACTCGATCCTGCAAGGAGAAACTTTTTTAATCCGTTTTTAAATATTCAAATACTGAGCAGCTCCTATTGTACGATCAATTTCTAGTTTAGACTGTTAATTGTAGCCATTCGTTAATGACGAAGGTTTTTAGCCTGTTTTAGCTGAGCAAAATGTGGACAATGACCCTGTTATTAAAATTGCGAAGCGTGTGGATGACTCGCGATTTGAATGTTTGGGAAGAGAAATTTTTTCGATCTCGCAGCGGGTAAATAGAGCGACAAAAAGTTTCTCATTTACATGGGCTCAGCTCGCTCGCTCGCGCCGCTCAAATTGATGAGGCTAATTACGGCCTCTTTCCCACTCTCGGCGGCTTAACGACGCGCGATTTCTAGCACTCGATTGATTTTAAAGAGGCCCGGCTTGATAAATTAACGATATAACTTCCTTAACAGCCCGACTCTACCTCTCCGCGTATTTATGAATCTCGAGTAAATCTCTATATTCAACGGGATCGAGCTTCTCTAATCGTCGAATAAGTTTATTCCCGCAGTGACAAACGATGCGCTCGTAAATAATTTCCGAGCCCGAACAAACAGAAACTAAGGAGCGTGTAAAGATCGCGACTCTCCGATCGAACAATATCGAGTACCCTTTTCGTAATTAACGAACGCCGCCGCAGAGATCTCATTCGGTTTATTTATTTCCCTTGTAATTGCATCGCGAGGCCAATGATTCATCTCGCGATCTCGCGCGAATTGCAAAAGTTTCTGGGGGAAATGTGGTATTACCGTTTGCCGCGGGATTCAGCCATTTTTTATCCCTATCCGCTCGAGGATCTCGCTGCCAGGGCTTCTGACGGCTAAATAATTGTCGGTAATTGTTTTGCTTAGCTACTTTGGAAAAAAGTCTCAGCCGGAGAAAGAGCTTTTCAAAAAGTCGCGTAGTTTTTCTCATCATTAATGCCTTGTATTTAAATTTTTATTGCGGTACACAACTCGGCTGGAAATGAAATACGTCGCGGTTTATTTCAATTTTTTTATTATTTTTACAATGTTAATGTGCAATCTTCGTGCCAACCGTAATTTATGGTGGTAAAAGTTATTCTAATGTTCATGTAAATACATTGTAATGAACTTCTGTGAAAATGAAAACGGCGTCGTATTAAGTACAAGAAAAAGTTTAACATCCGCATTGAAAAATTATACTTTATAAATTTACGACGCTCATTTTCTTTCGTTTAATTGATTACTGGTTTAAAAAAATTAATTGTCGCAATTTATAATTTCGGGCCCAAAACATAAAGTTTAATAAAACGTTTAATGCATTTTTGAATAGCCAATTACGAGCTTGCAATCTTTTTTATTCGCTGGCAAAAATGCGTCGCGCAGTAAATCAGCGGCTGAAAAAAATCTGCTTTGCCTTGTTAACTCTTGAAAAACGATTTCAGTGACACGAATAATTTAAATGAATTTCAACCACAAAAAGCAGCTAAAAGTCCGGCGAATGCATCGATTACCGCAAAAGCCCGTAAAAATTGAAGAGCTTGCGGTGTGAAAATATCCATCGAAATGACGGAAGATGTAAAAGTGGGCCGATAGGCTCGGCCAATTACAGTTTAATAACTCACGCGATGCAATTATTCGTCGACGTAATGAAGCCGAGCGGCAGGGGAATTTAAGGGCAGAGAATAATAATTCGCTCGAGAGGCGCGTCAAACAATCGATAGGCCGTATCGTTTTTGAATATTGGCTCTCGAGCCACTACTCGTTCACCTGCCGCGTATTATGTGCGGCAATTACAGCGGCCAGACTTGGGATAGTGGTGGGTGGGAAAGTTGTTTGCCACGCTTGTCTTGCCGAGCGGTAGAAAGGCAATTTCATTTTTGCCGAATCCATTATGTTGCCGGATGACGGCGGCGCGGATCGGTCTACGCACGAGCCGTACGCTTTTGATTAAATTTCCGATGCGCGGGCCTTTCTTGCCAAAACTCTGCTTTCTTTGGCAAGGTAAAGACGATTTTGACGGGTCGCAATAGTCGTCGGGCGTTACGCAGCTCGGCGGCAATCTTTGTCTGCGGTCGGTCCGAATCGTCCTCGGATAAAAGAGCGCCGCGAAATTTCCCGGCAGCTCGACTCGGAGCAGTATCTGGCCGATCTTCTCACGCGAGTATAGCGATGCCGGGCCGATAAAGGCTCGCTCTCCGCTTCCTTTTACTCGGGAGAAACGTTAGGCGTGACGTCGGAGAAGAAGAAGGCAGAGAGGAAGGCTCTCCCTGAACTTGACTCTATACGTATTCGGTGTCGAAGCCTTATCCGTTAGTTACTCTCTCGCGCTCAGAGAGAAGGTCACGCAGAGTGGGACCCGGTGGGTGTATATTACGGGGAATCGGTTGCGAAAGCAGGGGACTGCAGTCGTTAGAATATACACACACGCCTCTGTATAGAAAACGACGAGCGCGCCTACACTCGCCTGACCTCTTTACTTTATGCCGTGGAGGAGAGCCGCCGTCGCCGCAGCCGCCGCCGCCGCCGCTGCAGGCATCCGACTTTTCGTTGCCACTTTCTGTTTTGCTTGAAAAAGACGCGTTGATGTAATGCAGGCCAGCCAGATATTATTATTTATGGGAGAGATTAAGCCGATTCGGACGCCACGGCAGGAACTCGGAAAAATAGAGATTTATCATGGCTAATCGCGCCGTTCTAAATTCGTGCATCGCCTTAATTAATGCAATTAAATGAATAAAATGCATAAATCCGTCCGCGGTCTGCGACAGAAACAAGACATCGCTCGGCAGCGTAATGAATAAAGGTAACAATGCATCGTGAAACTTTTAGCTCTTATCTCTTGGCTCGGCACGCCTCGATTCGCGATCGATCTCGGGAAATTAATTATTTTTCGATCGGTTATTGAAAAATCGGGTTATTTATTGCTCGGCTGCCTCGCCGTCCTCACTCTCATGATGTTAAAGTCTTAATAAATCAGCGAGGTTTTCGCGAGCCGAGTATCGCCGAGGCGCCGCGCCGCTCGCGAACCCAGCCCTGATTCTGTCGCAAGAGACGCGCGCCTAGAAATCACTTCTCAGAACTGTCTCTTTCTCCGTCTTTCTATTTTTCTCGGTTTCTCTCTCCGAGACCTAATTAGCTCCTATTGACGGGTTTTAAAAGCGAACGCGGCCGTATTTGCGCGCGGAGCGGCAGCTTCTTCTCTTCTGCCCCGAGCACGCGATCCTCCAGGTGAAAATTCTCCTCGCTTCTCGTCTCGCTTCTAGCCCACTTCGACTCGCATTTCCGCCTCAGAGTTCCTGTTCTTCCCCCTTCTTCCCCTTTCAATTTGCGAGAGGCCTCTAATAATCACTACCGCAGCTGCAGTCATTTTCATTACCGGTAAGACGCTGCCGGTCCAAAGCTCTTTTCAGAAACAATTTCTGCTGCCGATTTCTTTATTTTTAACCCTTTAACATTATTTATTTGTTCGAGTACATTTTCAATCGAAGAGTCGATGCTCTTTCATTTATCAATACCGTCCTCCTTCCTCATTCCAAACAGCTCGTTACAAATTCGCGCGATCGTCGAAGCTCCTCTTTCTAGTTTCAATGCCTCTCCAAGCCCATAAAACTAAAATACGACGCTCGAAATCTCTTCCAAGCCAAGAACCGCACTCGTTTTATTAACTCTCCCGCTCCTTTATTGCGTCACGTAATTTTTTGATACTCGGCGCACCGCAGCAACAAGAGGACTTTACGGTCGCTTCGCCAGCAAAGCGTCTTTCCCAAAGTCCCTCGGCAAACACAATAAAAGCCCGACGGCTGACTTGAACGCAATCGCGCCTTTTTTTTTTTAACGGAAACACTAAATCAGCGCTCGTCGGTTTGCATGTACGCGCCGTAAAAGTGCACTGCGTGAGAAAAGGCCCGCAACAAAGGGGAGGAGGTACTTTCACTCGTGCTTCCGCGCCGTTATTAATCATCGCCGTAATGGCGACACTCGCGGACCGACTCGGCAGATACGCACCGGACACTTCTACCGGCCTCTTCGGGGATTCTAATACGCGCAAAGCGCGCAAAAATTCCCCTTCTATTCCTAGAACCCGAGTCCTGAGTTATTGAATGCGCGCGCAGCTTACCGTTATGAATTGACAGGCTTTTTACGGGGTAATAAGGCACCGAGTTGGATTTATTTAATCATTCTTGTTAAAGGCTTGTTTTGAGCGCTCGAATCGCCGGGAAAGAATGGAAGGAAAAGATCGCGCTTTTGAAAAATGTCCTGCGGGTTAAAATAGACTTTCCTCGGGAGATAAATAACGATGAATAAGGTGTTGGGATGAAGTCTTTAGGAAGACGAGTTTTTCTTCTCGTTGGGAATAAATCATGGCGAGGTTAAATTAATGATTGCCGATTTGAAACTTTAAAAGTCTATTTATAAAGGATAAATAAAATTTAATTGATTTATGATTAAATCGCGCGGTTTCCAATTGTTATCATTAATTAAATCATCAAACATTAAAGTGTTTTTAATAAGTTGCCAGTGAGTTTAATTAACGCGTTGAGTTTGAAGTAAAGTCGGGTTATATTGGGAGGTAAAAAATGCTCTAAACGTTACGGTCGAGTTTCGCTAAAATAAACAGAGTCTAAAAGCCGCAAAACAAAAAGCGAGTACTTTCCATCGAGTCTGCTTTGGCATTCCAGGTTCCCAGCTTGTCGCAAAAAAGCATAAATTCTCTCGGCGGGCAAAATCGAAGCTCGGCTTTTTGCCCACCCAGAGTCATACGTTTAAACTATTAGTCGTCCCGGCATTCCAGCCAAAAGACATTCCCAGCCGCTCGGTACCGCAAGCATTTCACACGAGTCGAGGCGACGGGGGGAATCTAAAAAAAAAAAGTAGATCGGCATAGTCACGGCTCTCGCCTTGGGAGGCAGAGGTGCAGGAGGGAGAAAAAGGGCGCAGGAGAAAATATGGAAATGGCCGGGAATGCGCTTGACATCGGGCCGGGGAAAGTCGCTCTTGCACGATTCCTCTCCTCGGCGGGCGCTCGAGTCCCGGCCATAATCGTAATAAGGAGGCTCGATTAAAATTACCATTGCCAATGGCGACGACGACGACTAGATATTGTTCCTTGGCCGTGCGGCTGTCATACGGAGAGAAAGAGGGTGGAGATGGCAAATAAATTCTCGCGCCCGAGGCGAAAGTCCTCTTTGTGGCGGCTGGCTGCTTTTTTCCGGACAGTCGCGTGTGACATTTCCGGCCGCGAGAGAAGCGCCCCGCGCCGCTTGAAATATCGATACTTTCACTTTTTCGCGCGAGACCGAGAGGGGGACAGGCCTAGATAAAGACGTCCCTCCGATTTTATCGCTGTTCCGAAATTCCATTGGGCACATCGATGCCAATGTACAAACGACCATTTTACGAGAGCTCGTAAATGCGCCGAAGCACGTATCCCCGAAAAACAATTCTTTACGGCCTATATAAGAAGCTAAGGTGGAAGCTGTTTTTAATAATTTTTGGAAATCCTTTAAAAACTCGCTGGTTGCGGTAAACTCGCATCAGTTGGAAGCTGAAAGCGTCAAGTTTTTGCAGATTCGGCGCCGTCGGTGGTCAATTTCGCGTCGACCTTAGCCGGTAAAAAGCCGGGGAGACGCTCGTAACTCGCGGGCCGTCGCTCTTCGCGGAAGCGATATCCCGTCAAGTCGCTGCTCGCGGCCGCCGGTCGCAAGAAGGCAGCAGCAGTCCCACTGGTTTAGCGGGCTGAGCGTGTGTGGCTATACTCGAGCGGCTCGCCGGCTTATGCAAGCAGTTTGCAATTTCATCTTTCACGCTCGTCGAGCTATCTGTGTCAAAAGTGCTGGCGCGCGCTAATTCGTCCCGCGAGCTGCATTAGCATAGCCTCGGCAAAAATCGAGCGGCGCTATCGGCATTGCGCGGGAATTGCGAGCGAGCCCAGGTGCACCGGCGGCCCACGCGGCCTCCGCCACGCGCGGATCCATCATCCGGCCGCGGAAAATAAATCATTTTTTTAATGCATCTGGATTTGCGAGACGACGAGCGAATTTTCGTGTCCTCTTATTTGCTCGAGCCGGCTCGCAATGCATAATACGACGTGGGTGGGACTTAAATAGGTGAAGGCAGCTCTCCGCGTGCGTGCACACAATGGCGAGAGAGCAAGAGATCCCGATGCAACAAGTGCTGGCCTACGCAGACTTTTACTCGCGCGCTGTATAAATAAATTGCGACAATGAGATTTACGGGTAGGCGCGAGCGTAGACGCGCCAGAAATGACCAAAAATGTCATTGTCTTTGAGAGGAGACAATGATTGCGAGTGCGAACTCTCTCTCTCTCTCTCTCTTGATTTCGCGCCGCCGAGCCCTTCGCTGCCGAGAGTGAAATTTGCGATCGCGGCGCGTTTGCAGTTGCGTGTCTGCCGAAGGTATGGCGCGGCCGTTCAATTACTCCTCGTCCTTTTTCCCCGAGCTTTTCGAAAAATTAGCGAGGAGAAAAATTTTATTCAGGAGTTCACTTTCTAAAGAGGTGCTTTATTGCTATCGCTCCTTCGAGCTAATGCAAGTGAACGTTGCACTTTTTGAAGGAGATTAAACTTTTAAAAAGACTGGAATTCCTCTCAAGCTGCCGACTGAATTACTTGGTTATATAAAAGATTTTATTTACAATTTTCTTGACGGATTTTTCAACTCTATTCGAAAGTACTATAGTTCTTGTTCGGGACTTGATAAATATTTAAGTTATCTGTACTAGAAAACTTCCTAGAGTCGTTAATACTGATCTAAAACTTAGGTACTATATATTTAGGTTTACTTTTGAACCGATTCGCTATAAAAACAACTCTATTAGTCTTTAATTACTTGGAAACTACAGGCTCTCCTAGGTTAGAAGCTTGCATTTCCTAGAAAGTGGCAGTCGAAGCAGTAGATTTTGAAAAAGTAGAACAGATTCGAAAAGGCCGAGCGGAAAATGAGAACCTCAGCCTTGCTATCGCCTTAACACGCATCCCGCGTCGTCCCGCGTCGTCCCGGTGACAAAGAGCGTCCCTAGGATAAAGTTGTTTTGAAAGCACTCGACAACATCTCCCGCGCTTATCAGCGTAATGACCGGGGCCGGACTCTCGCGGCAGTCGCGGCAGTCGCGGCGGCGATAGCCGCGCCGTCGTAAATAAATAGCGCCCGCGGCCGATCATCCAAGCTGGCGATAAGTGCGCAAGGGGCGACAAAGCCGCCGATAGGATTATTGGCTTCGAAAAGAGTTTTCGTCATTCGGAGTTTAGGCCTCTTTTCCTCCAGCCTCGGGATTCGGTATATTCAGAGCCCCGGGCCGTAAAGCCTTTTTATGTTTCGTAGGAGGGGAAATCCGCCGCCGATAAAAGCTTTCGAAATATATAGATATTTGATTATCGCGTATTACGAAAGGCGCGATTATCCTTTTTTTAGATTCCACTGCAGCATTCGGTGAATCGAGCGTTCCTCCAGCTTCAGTTGCTTTTTCTAAATCCAATAATCGTTCCTGTTAAAAATTCAAAGTTTTATTACGCCATTAAATACAAGTTGTTCAATTAAAAATATTACAAAGCTTGCATACTAATTAATCGAACAAGTAATATAATTTAACGATCTCCTCGACGAGTGGCTAAAAATCGCAAGTTTATTTCTAAACAATAAAGTTTACTAGGATTTAGCATTGTATATGTAAGCGGTCTTAGAAACAAATTGCACAAGGAGTTGTAGCGCTCGAGCAGAGTACATAAATAAATTTTTAATTTCGCAAAGTGTACAGGTTAAATAGAGTTAGCTGCTCGAACGAAACCGACTCGATTCCGCAAAACAAAAGCAAAGGCACAGGCAATGGCAAAGGCAAACGCCGGCTCGTAGCTCAGCTCGAACATCGCGTTATTTCGCAATAACAGCGCCATTACTGCCTGCCGCTCGCTCGGGAGCTTATAAATAGCCTACTCCTCTGGGGTGTAAAATTCGCAAAAACAAATAGCACTCGGCGATATTGGGTAAAAAGTGCGCGGGCTTTCTTTAATCGTCGAATGTGATAAAGTGCGCCACGCACGCGTTTACGAGGCCATTAAGCGGCTCGCGGCTCGCGGCTCGCGGCCCAAGGAGTCATGGGAACCCAGTTAAGGGACGTGATTCAGCGCCGGATACCAACATCACGACATTGTAAACGAGGATGAGGGAGGGAGAGAGAGGGAGCAACTCGCACCGAAGGGGAGAAAGATTATGATCGGTTAACCCGTGACTCGGGACCATAATACTTGACCCCTTCTTTCTTCTATTGACGAGCCTCGCGTTCTAGTTCAAATTACAAAGTGCGCAATTGGCGCGCGGCCCATTAATTGCGTCGGCCGATGAGACGCTAAAAGAGCCTGCGACAGGAATAATAGAGAGCCGAGGAGCTCGATAGCATCGGCGATCCTTGCCGCGGAGCGCCCAGAGAGAGGCAAGACAGTTATGTGCAGCAACGGCTTGTTCGCTGCTCGAGGAAAAAATGCCACATGCCTCGTTTTATGAGTGACGCCTCGCGCCCAGCTGGCAAATGGCTTCTCATCCGCGGGAAACCGAGCTGCTGCCGCCGCTACAGCCGGCCGCTGCTTTTAGATCGAATGTGTGAAAGCTGCGCGCGGAGAGGTTTTTCAGCTGCTGAGATGCATGAATTATTGAGCTGATCTTCGATGGAGATAGCCGCTGCTGGTTTATCGGATCTAATTCTCCGCGAAAAATGTCGAGCTAGCTTTTTCAAATCCCAGGGATTTCACTTTAATCGCTTAATATAAACAAGATGTGAATTAATGATTTACGGCGCCGAGAGAAGCTTTGTCGTAAAAATGAATAGATAATTGATACAAGTCGTATGTATCACTGCCATCGATCTTCACCTACAAGTAATTTGTTGAATCGCGGCGTTATTTCGAATGAGAAACCTCAACGACAATTTAAATACCGTACATATAAAAATAATAAACAGCACGACTTGTTTAGCATGAATCACGTAAAGTCGAAGACGAATTTGAATCGGCTCGCGGAAATCGGCGGGCACGAAAACTACAAGTCTCGAGCCGGCAATCTTGGGAAAACGCGCGTGTTTTCCGTTTCCGCGCTCATCGTAAAGAATCGGCTTCGATTTATCGGATCGCGTCATGCATCACGCGAGAGCTGACCAGCGCGCCGAGAAAGTCTTCCTCGCGCAACTTGTTCATTTTCTCGTGGTCGACTTCCGCCGGGAGATGCGGGTGGAAGGGCGCCACTGCTAAAGTTTCTAGACGCCGGCATCGATTTTCGAGGAGCACCGCTGCCGGAGAGACCTGTCAACTCTGCTTCCTTGGCTGTGTAACGTCGCTCTCTCGGGGAGGAAAGACTGTCTGCCGGGAGAGATTTTCCTCGCGAAACACTTAAAAACTTTGCGAGGATTGGAGAAATGTCTGCTGGATGACCGTCGAGAGATGCCGAGGAATTACGTTTTACGTTTGATGGATCCAGGTTTAATGCGTCCAAGAGGAGGGCGTTGTTCTTCGTCGAGTGAAAATTAACTTTCGATATCAACTTTCTTTATTAGATTTACTTTGAAAACTCGCGTTATTTTATGATTGAATCTACGATTAAATAAATACGCGATAAAGAACCTTTTATAAGCAGAAGGTAATAAATATTTTAACAAATTTTAAAACACACTTATTGTATACATTAATAAATTCATGCAATTACTTTTTTGTATACTTTTCATTAAAAATTTCAATTCATTTCGTTTTCATAATATGTAAATCTGGTCTATAATACCTATCCTATAAATAAAATCAATTTCGCCTCGTCTAAATTGAATATATTTGCATTGTTTATCTTACTTAATAATAAATTACTCGGCTAATAAAAAATGTAAAGCAAATAGTCGTTAAAAAAACGTTTTAGTACTTAGTTACGTAAGTTAAGTATCTATTTTAAGAACTTTAACTGAATGTACAAGCAAAGGTATGTGTCTCAATATTTTCAAAAGGCACTCCGTTATTTCAATTTTATCTCCAAGGGACAAAAAGCAACATGTGAACCATTAAAACGTGCTTTAAATCCTTTACTGCCGCTGAAACAATTCAAGGCAGTAAAATTCACCAGGCGTTGGCGTCGACATTTGCGGAGTGCATACCAAATAAGGATCCAATTGTGTTTCACACGTAAGTTTATGTAAATTCCACATTTAAGCGACTTATTCGTTAAAAATTGGGAATTGCGTAAAGTAATTGTTATGGATACGAGAATTATTTTGTAATCTTGAGGGCGAGTTGGAGTTTTCCTTGCGGGAGTGCATTGTGACATGTATCGACGTTTCGATACGTTTGCATAATCAGAAGAGGTAAGAACTGCTTTTATTGGATATTGTATTTAATCGAGCTCTCATTTTTGAGTTTATAAAGAAATATTATTTTTTAAATTATGCCGTAAAAAAATGTGATAACAATCAGTGCCGGTTGTTGTAATTAATTCAAGGTAATAAGATTTTCTCCCCACGATTATTTCGATCGATTGCAGTTGAAAAACAGCCAAAATTGTAAGATGAGTAACTGTTTCACCTAGAAGCCAAAAAAATTTTGGCAAAGGTTTATCGAGAAACATTTTTATTTGTTCTTGTAAACGTGTCCTAAAGTACAGTATAAAAATGAAAGATTATTTACTTTTTTTCACACGCATTAACATAAAAGTAATGCGATTAAGTCGACTTACTAATTATTACAAACCTAAAATATCTGCATTTAACGTATCGGCGCAATTAATCCGCCAATAAAGATGAAAAGTGGTGCTCATTAAGCGAAATGTAAAAGCTTATTAAAGCGAATAGCTGCAATCAGGCAAAATAGCACACGACGCTCGGAGTAGAGGCAAAATCGTTGTTCGTTACGTAAGCGCGTATCCGTCGGCGCTACTTTTTCAAAGCTCGGGCTTATCTGGCCGATGATCTATCCAATTGGGCACATTCTCCGTTGAAATAAAGGCGGCATTCCAGCCCGAGGAATCACCGCGCGCGTTTTCCTTGAGCGCAAAAATACCTTTGTCGTCCACCCGTGAACCCTCGAGCCGTGAACCGCGAGGAGCCTTGTCCCACATATCTGCCAAGTGTACGTACGATCTCTGAAAACAAAATCGCCGCCCGTATATGGACTTAGCCTAATTTCTCATTCGGCGCCTTTCCTTTCTGCGAATAGGACGAAAGAGCCGGACGGGAAGCTCTTTTTTTCTCCATTCTAGATTCGCTCGATTTTAAAGACGTCGGGAGAACGGCTGCGGGTTAGAAAATATTGCGGCGATTACGGAAGTCTGGAGAGCGTTTGCACGTTTTTATTAATAGTCTGCATAATTTTCCATAATTAAGACGCGAAGGAATGTTTGCCTGAGATTTAGTATACTATTATACGCTTTTTTCCGTTAAAGCATTAATAAGCAGTAATTTGATTAATAGGTTCAAAGTAGGACATTTATGTAATTAAATTTGATTTTGTTTTGATGACTGCAGAAAAGAAAAAAAAAAGATACGAAAGTTGATCAAAAGGGCGCTTGTTGATTTTGACAGGTAGCTGCTCGGTTGGCAGGCTAAAAAGCCTAAAGCGAAGCCTGATGGCAACCTCGAGTCTCCTGGCGTCGGACGCCTCCCCAAGGTCAGGATTATTGGAAGGCCGGCATCCTTTGCGAAGGTCGCGACCAAATTTGGCGGCGCGATCGCGGCTGGAATTAAAGCACCGCGGCGGCTGCGGTCGCTCGGTGTGTTTACGCTTCGGGGCCTCATTTCCAGCGGCGAGGAGCCTGCAAGGGTGTCGAGCACGAGCGCGAAACGAGATGACGTAACCGCAAAGAGTTCATCAGGCATAATGGCCGGCCGGACGCGACCGCAGGACTAAATGAGACTTGTTTCGCGACGCTTACGACTTATTTTCCGCGAACGCCGAAGACCGGACTGCGACCTTTTCGCAAACCTGCCCTATCGTAAATCCTCCACCCGGATTGCTCGCCGCTTCTTCAGCCTGCATCGGCCCCAGAGTCTTATCGGGCCCTGACAACCATTTATTTACCTTTCTGAATTCTGAAATAAATTGGCTAAAAGCCTTGTAAGTGCTCAAACAGCGATGGAAAATTATTCGTTGCAAAGGCTCTTTCTTGCGTGTCTGCTTTCAGACGGAAAACAACGTTTTGCTGCTTTGCGTACTTGCTGATGAATTTTTTAATGTCCTTGAGCTTAAAACTAATAAAGTGCTAAGGTTTTTATCGAGATTAGGAATAAATCACTGTACCTAGAAAAAGCTATAATTCAATAGACACTTTGACAAGTAAGGCTCATTAATTTTCCATCAAGGCAAGTTCTCTCGCTTTTATAGTTCATGACAGTGGTATAATATTTAAAAGTCGGCAATCTATTCATAAAACTATCTAGTTTATAGTGCAGTGAAAATATTTCAACGAAACTATGCTTTTACTGTTTAATTAAAAAAGCAATTTCACAGCATCTTGTAGGCTATTTTTCTAATTGTTTTTCTAATAAACTGTTAAAGGAAGCCTTTAATGTATCAAAGGTAAGAGTTCACAAGAGTTACAAGCCCATATTTCCGAGACTTAATTAATCTAAAATTAATCGATCGGGCACTATCTTCATCAGGATAATCGGAAAAGCAGGCGATTTAGCAGTGCCGATACGCCCAAAGGAAAGCGCATCACTCCTGAAAAGCATACTAGAAAACATGGTCACTAAGTAAATCATCGATAATTCCCGATTGAATTTGAAGCGGCCGATATCTCGTATCTGCGCTCAGCGATCCGAATCGAGAGAGGAAAAAAGGAGCCGCTCGCGCGGTGCGCTGGGAATCGAGTCACAAATTCCTGCGTGTCGATCGGCGGGCGAGTGACTCGATTAAAACGCCTCTCCTCGCGAGATTGCGATCTCGTGGGGGTCACGCGCCTGGAGAAATTGGCGAAAACCAAAGCGGACGCCTACATACTCGCCTAGCCCCCGCGCATTCCTATATCAAATATCGATTTTAATTACTGCCCGCGCTGTAAATGCCTTTTTGCCCAGCCGCTGATTTACGGCTGGGCGTTAAAGCTCCCCGACTAGACGCATCAATCAGAGCCGCTTTAAAGCTGCCGGGATTTTTCTCAAAGGTGCAACGGGATTCCGTCGGCATAATGAGAGAGCTGAAAAATCGGCTGCCTTGGTACTCGCCTTACCGTTAAATTTCGATTTCTGATATCGAGGAGATCAGAAGATAGGAGGTGTCAAGAACTTCCGATTAAGGTGTAAAGTAAGTCGTTGCTAGAACCAAGTTTGTTGGGATTAACGAAATGTATTAAAATAAATTAATAAAGATACTTGACAAAACGAACTTTCAAGAAAATTTCTCCTTTTATTCTTAGAATTTATGTTTAATCCTGTAACTTTCAGAAAATCGAAGTGAGCATTAAATTTGGAATTTAGGGTTGAATGTATTTTGGAGAGAGTTTGAAAATTCATAGGTCGTGTTAAAATACAAAAGGCCAATCTTCTAAATAAAGCCAGGCTCTTACTTATAGCTTGAACATACGAGGTTGCAGTGTTTTCAAGTCTAGAAATAAAGAGCTCGAGTCCCGTTATAGTTGCGTTCTAACTTATTCGCTTGATTGGGATTTTTAAGATAGGGGCCGATTTCACACGATGGGAACCTCTGTAAAACGTACGGCAACATCACGAGCCTTTGACACTCCTTTAAGCCAAGCGATCGCTCCCCGACTTCCAAGACGAGTCGCTTACGTAAAGGCAGCAGAACAAGCAAGCAAGACGGTCAAAAATGCGCGAAAGGCTATATGACGGATCGTGCAGGAGCATCTCTCACACTTACTCGAGAGCGTGACAAACAGGGAGAGATCGGCACGCGAGAAATCGGTAGAGCGCGAAGCGCCTCGGGTGACAAATAGGAAAGGCGCTCGCGATAATCTCGCCGATTTTTACCCGCAAGAAAACAGAGAGAGAGAGAGAGACGCGTGGGTGCACTCTAATCGGGAGAAATATTATTGCAGCCTCGGCCGATATTAGAGCGACTGGCTTTTTACGCTCGGCTGCGGCGCTCGATAACCTAAAAATCGGTTTATACGAGCTCGTAAAACACTCGCGAGATATGTACCATTACGGCGACTGCGAAAAAGATTGATCGCCCGGCCGATCTACTGATTTCGAGCGGAATGCGAGGTTAATTTATGTCGCTGCTGAAACCCCTCATTGTCTGCCGATATTTTTTTAAGCGCTCGCTAATTGTGCGCCGCTTGCGCAATCGGCGAATGTTTGCGATTAATTTTTGGGACTTTTGAAAAATGGCTTTTTCGTGATTGCAAGCGAGGAGAACAATAAAATTATTAATTAAACGCTATAATTCACGGAGTCGTTACTGGGAAAACGGTTTTATAATTGTGTTCTCGCGGGATGAATTAAAAGTCCTTTCAGGTCTGACCCATAAATCTTGCTCGTATTACACATCTTTTCCTGGTGATAAACGTCACGAGCCACTCGACGCGCCATTAAACTATGGCAAACAATAATAGAAATTCGATTTGAAGGTTTCAATTAGCCAAGTGATTTAACGTACGGTAAATGACGCAACGAGTCTGTTGAACTCGCTGACTGATTAGCGCTTTACTGTTTTCTCATTTTTACCCGAGTCCCTTGAAAAATAATATTTTACGTTCGAACAAAAACAAAAACCTTTCAAAGTTTCATCCAAAAATATCTTTTGTGGCTTAATTCTTTATAAATTTCAGAAAGTCTTGCTGTAATCAATTACAAACTTAAAGTTTTTGGCAAATGTATTTTTAGCTCGAAATACATTTTATTTTTTTTAAGTCAAGTAAGCTTCTTAAAGCTAAAAGATCGATAATTAAAAGCGACGCACCTCTCTATTGTGAAAGTGCACTTGCATTTTCGGGAGATTAAGCTCGCAAAATATGATCCTCCGAAAATTAAAAATTCGCTTATACTCATTGTGGCGGTAATTGATCGCAAAAGATCGTGATTGACTGGAGGCCCCGCCGTAAACTCAATTCCGAATTTACGTGCATCAACTTTCTCGGCTTGGTGCCTTTTTATCCTTAAAAATGACGCCTTGATTGCCACCTCATGAATTTTAAGATGGTCCGCGACACCGAACCCTTCAGCTTTTTCCGCATTCTCGTTTTTTCATCGTCGGGATAAAGGAATCGGTTCACTCGTCAGTAAGACGTAAACACGGACCGCTACTAACCGCGCTCGGTAAAGGTAAGTAGTCAGCTTTTTTCAGGTGAAAGTCAGCGGTAAGTGGATTTCGAGCCTATCGTGCCGAAATATTTCCAAAATTTTCAAAAGCACGCTAAAAAGATTAACGGAATAGCTATATTTTTCTCACTTAAAAATAATTCTCTCTGAAACGAGATATTCTGTCCTTGCCTTTGAATAACTCTGACAGCACTTAATCTCTACGTTCTTACTTAAGAATCTTGTCACTAGGTGTAAGCAAACAAACTCTTGTCGAAAAAAGCGTGATTGACGTGAAATGTCTGGGGAGCGGAAAAAAATGCGCGCTTTTAACCTCGAGTCTACGCACTCGAAATAATTCCTGGAAGTAAAAAAGACTAAGACTCGAGTCGAGTAAGAGCGCTCGGCGCAGCAAGTAACTACCGTAAACTCTCGAGCCCGAGCCGCGCACACATCCGCAAAAGGCCGCCTCGCAGGAACAGGACTCGGCGTGTATTTCGGTTGGTTGCCGATCTCTCGACCTCGCGGGGTCAAGGTCTCCCCGATATTCCGATGCGCCGCGCGGGATCCGCAGTCGCCGTGCCTGCGAAAGCAGCCGACTGGAAATAGGATTTTAGAGGCGAATGTAAAGTGGACGATTGTTCACGGCGCCGGGAATGCGAATGCGGCTTTTTTATTCTTTCTTTTTTTTTTTGCGACAACTAAAAGACAGAGGAGAACGTGAGATATTTGGGTCCTTTCGTATTTAAATGCGCTAACTTTCTGCAAGTTTTTTCTCCAACTTCCTAGAACATCAAGTTACTTAGCATAATATGATATTTTAGTAGTGCAGTTTTTTCATTAAAGTACAAGCCGCGCGAGGAGCTTTCTGTCCTGCGTATTAAAATAACTGTTGTTTTATAAAATATTTATTGATACGGGAGCAATATTCAAAATTAGATAAAGATAATAAATTATTAGGAACTTTCCCTTTGGTAGAAAAGGTCTCCTTTGATAAGGTGAATGTATGCATACAGGGAAATGAATATATATGGCTGTAATTAAGTGCAGACTATATATAAATTTAAAAGTTCTTCTTTGCATAAATGAATATATTCAACGCGGTTTATGCGACATAAACCCTTACTCAAATTCGACCAGTTTATCTTAACTGCGCAAAGTGACATTTGTTTACGAGGATGTTGTCGACTAAATCTTCAATAATACTGCAGTTTTGAGGGGGGAAAAGTTAAAAAATGATAAAGAGCACTAATCGATTGATTGAAAAGGCTCGGTTGAAGAGAAGGAATTGTCAGGACTCTGCATCAATCATTGGCGATTGGCAAGGTTATCGTTTTTCGCCGGCTTTCCGCGCTTGAAAGTAATGCTCGATCGATGATTCACCGGCAGTTCTGAAAACGGTGTTACCGGTGAGCGATCGGTCAGCGTAATCGCGGACGAAAACGTCGTCGTCGCTCCCAACAAGTCCAGCGGCGATTAGCTTGCGTTTATGGCACGCGGCTCGACAAAGCGATTTCGCTCGACCTTTTCTCCTCGGCTGCGTTTTTCCGCGCCGCGAAACTAATACGAGGCGCGAATCGTGAAAGCCTTATCCTACTTTGTCCGAAAGCGATTTCCAGCGTTGCGAGATCCGCTGATAGCGATAAGATCCTCGACGCGCGCAGATCTTTCTAATTGTTCGGCGTACGCTAAAGGCATCAAAGAAGAGTCGGAGGCTGAGCAAAAATCCGCGGGTTCCTGCTTATTTTCAATTTTCTCCTCGATGGGCACAATTAAATTCAAATGTGCCCGCTACATTCAATTACGAGCTATTGGCCACGTATCGAGATGCCGGAGATACCGACGTTTTTCTTCACTATTTGCCGAGATGATAGATTGCAAGCTAATCGGAAAGGTTGTTATTTGCGAGCTTGAATTTAGGAAAGGTGTCGAGAAGATTTGCCTTCAAATTCCTGCCAGAACTTAATCTTTCTTCTATGCTTATAATGATTATTTTGCAGGAAGTTAATTGTTATTATAACGAAATTAATAAATGGATCGATCATAAATTGTTGGAAGAAATGTTAAACAATGTGATGAATAATTTAAATACAAACTTACACATTTTTTATGGAAATTTTCGACATTAAATTGCTATGGTAATTGAAAGTATAAATTAATAGAGGATTCTATGCAAATTCACATCTTGATGTTTAATTATGCTCAATTTCTATCACGTGTGAATTGATATGATAATTTTTAATACATTCATAACTAAAGACTTAAATGCGACTGTTTTCTTTTGAATGGTAATAAGGATTTGTTAATATTATCATAAAACTAAATGATCATTTCACTTTTTCTATGCTTACTTGAGAAAGAGGTAATGATAATTAAAACTTGTGAATTTGACAAAACGATTCCTCTTTGAAAAGAAAGAATCTGGGTCTTGAAATTAATCGCCAAGGCAAAGTCAATCCTTTAAAGTCCAGAAATTCAGCTCGGTTTCGCTAATCGTCGATCGGCAGGCGTCAATTTCCGAGAATCCGGCGCTAAAAACGGCTCTCGCCCCGACAGCCTTTCGCAAAATGACTATATACGCTGCGCGACAGGAATCTCAGATTAAAAATTGCATAAGTGTCGCAGTTACGACTCGGCGGAGTGGAAAGAAACAGACAGCCTCTCGCGTTCATTTTATGTAATTCGTCCGAAAATTAATGTCGCGACGTGTAGAAAAGCGAGAGCGTTTCCCAAGCGATAATTAAATATATTTCGCTGCCGCGTGCAATGCTCGAGGAAGTGGCGAGAGCTTTCTTTTGTAGCTAATCTAAAGTGTCGCGCGATTATGTGCAACGCCGGGCAATTACCTGCACCGATCCTGCATTAATTAGAGCGGAGATGCGATTGGATAATTCGTACGCGCGGGAATGCGATCGCCGCAATTCTCGACTAAAATAGCGAGGATAAGGGAGCTCGAGTAAAAGCTCGCTCGCCTTGTAGACCTTCCCGAATGGAAGTCGAGATGGACTCGATGCCGATGCCGATACCGAGCTGAAAACTGCGAGAAACAACGAGAAAGTCCCGCTCGATTTAAAAATATCGATACTTTATTGCAATATTCAATATTCTTATTAGGAGACCTTAACTATACGACTCATTTGTAATATTTCACTTAAAGTTATTTAAAATATCACGTCCGTATGTAATTATGAAGTAAATAGCAATTTTCCAGCGTTTGAATAATGGCACTTGATAATTATATGCACTGAAAGATTGTATTTGTCTTTTAAGTTATCATTATAGATTTATTTATGGCAACTGAAATATTTTTACATTTTCAACTGTATTTTCAATTCAATATAAATGTATAGTATTACACATTGAATTATGCGCGTTTTCGAGCACTGCTTTTTCTTCCATGAAAATAACAAGCAGCCAAGTCATTATTGTTTTTTTAATTATGTCCAATGCTAAACCATATGTAAAAATTTAACGATTGATAGCAACTTGTCACGAAAAGAGAAATGTAAACAATTGTAGAGGGCGCTAAAATCGCGCATTAAATTTGATAAGATTTGTAAACAATAAAGAAAATCGAATTTTCAAGTGCTAGTCAGAATTCATTTAGATAAGCTCGAGAGCTTGTCTCTTTATTATCCCTGACGATAAAAAAGCCATAAGTTGTTTCGATCAACGAGTCCGTAGCGCGGAATTGAATTAACCGCGGGCTTCCACGTCGCCGGCTAACAAGAAGCGAGGAGGAAAGCGAGCTGCCCCCTTTAATTTTCAATCAGCGATGATTTTCCGCCATTATACAACGAGGCATTGTTCGCGCGTGGCTGCTTTGAATCGGCGAACAATGCAATTTGCGGCGCCGCTGCAAAGAGACCGCTGCGCTGAGCGACCTTATTTTCTGCCATCCGAAACGGGATCGAACTTGGCCGCGAATTATGGGGAATCTGCCATTGTCGGGACGGCCGTAAATAGCGCGAAAAGGGACAGCTCACCTCTGACCCGGACGACGGGCATAAATCACCGCCGCTATAAGGCGTTAATAATTTTCTCAACAGCCCGTTAGGATCTTCAACTAGTTTCAGTCTTTATTGCTATTAAAATATTAATAAATAAATTTCAATATTTAACTGTTGAAGATAAAGTGAAAATTTCATAAGCTGCATTTGACATGTTTCAGTAAAGCGTAGACTGTCGAGTGCTTTCCAGCGCAACGCCGCATAAGATTAACTTATTTTTAGCACATTGTTGTAGCCATTCGTCATTTTTGCCGCGTAACAGAGTTCGGCTAATCTGAAAGATCGGCCATATTTACATAGTAAATCAAAGCTTTATATAACAAACTCGTAAACGTCAAATTAAATAGAGTTTTTTCCTATTGATTTATTCACGGCTGATTTATTGTTGAGTCGAGTGGAGAGAAAATTATGCAAGCACGTCCCGTTAAGAGCAATCGGTTATCCGCGCGACCGTTTTTGTTATCTCCGAGAAAGCACTTCCTCAATACGCGCGCGGTTACTAGCCAGGCTCGCGAGCCTGCAAGGTCGGATCCCACGATCTTTCCACCCACACTTTTTTCCTGCCCTGCCAGCCGGGTTTCTTTGCGGGTTGGGTGCGATACCGATCGGACGAGTATCGCCTAAACGCCTGTCGCCGACCTGGGAGAAAGCGCCGAGCCGAGGAGCCGACCTCTTATAATATCCCGACAATTCGTGTAATTTTACGTGCCGGGATAATCAAAATACCCGCTTTCCAACGTATTTCGAACCCTTTTTACCATCACCAATTTCTAATCTGAGCTAAATTTTTAAATCTCCGCGATGCTGCAGACCTTTTGTTTGATAATACAACCTGGACTCCGTTACACTTAAAAATACAAAAGATTAATCGTTTAAGCAAAATGAGGCGTCCGCTTTATCGGCACGCAATTTTTCTCAGCGTGATGCAACGAAAGAAAGTCGCGGCTGCACTTTGTCAAAGAGGATTTTTGTAATCCCCGAAAGGACGCCAAGCGACAAGGATAAAGTCTCCTCTCTTTCGGCTCTGATTAATAAGGTTTACCGTGGAGACTCGTATTTATGCAAGAGGCGCACGTGCCGCTAATGAAAGCACGGGGCGTAATTGACACCCGGCTCTTACGCGCCTCGAAAGTAGATGCGTGCGCGCTCGGGACAATGAAAGCCGCGCACGCTTCGGCTAATAGATTCGCGAGTTGATGACTTTCGTTGCTTGACTTTCTTCGTTGGCCGATGCTATCGCTGCCGGCGGCGGCTCTCTGTGTTTATGCGATTGCTTTTATCTGATGATTTGCAATTTGTTTCGAGCTTGTAAATGGCTTGTCGGCCCGAAAAACTGTCCTGTTTGCATTGTGGGAATCGTTTTACCTTGTGTGCTCGGCGTGTCCGACCTTTTATTGGCTTTAGTTGGAAAATTTAATAACGCCGGGAGATAATATCTGCCTATATCTGCCTATCCGATCATCGCTGAAAATTATTTATAGTGTCGCGCGCGAATAATAAAACTCCGTTATTAATTTCAATAAGGCCTAGTTTATAATGAGTGCGCCTGCTATCAACGTAACAGCTAGTTAGATCGACATCTATTAATTGACTCGCCGTTACCGGTTTACTCTAAACGCCATTTTTTAACGGCCTATCAAGATTTCAGTGCGTAAGCTTTTCAAATACTGCAAAAAATTTAGCCTAATGTCTTGTTAGGTCAATAAAGTCGATTAACTCATTTGCATGATGTTTACGACAATTGGTAGCAACTTTTCTTTTTATCATTGATTTATTGAATAATAACGAACCTGTCAGATTTTTAAAAGAATAAAGCAATTATCCGCGAAATATACAGCAGGAATAATAAATAGTAGTAAAATTTAAAGTCGAAAACAAGTTCCTCTAGCCGAGCAGCGGAGCGTATCCAAGGCGCCTAATAATTAGACAAAAGCCTCGAAGGAAGCCGGCCATTTTGTCAACCCGTCGATCGCGCGAAATGTCGAAACGTTGGCGACAGTCGGTGCGATAGGATTTCCCTCCCTCAATTAGCGCCGCGGCATTCCGTCAGTCTCGTTTCCTGCCTACGCGCTCCGATAAGACTCGGGGCGGCCGCCTAGAACCGGTCGGCTGCAATTTTGTAATGGGAAGCGTGTTTTGTGAAACGCGCGCCGAAAAAAAAGCGCCGCAGCCGAACAATGCTCTTATGTCACGCGTCCTCTTCTCAAACGCAGCGAGTATACGCAGCGCTGACGAAATGCCGGAGCCGCGGTCGTGAGAGACTCGCTTCGTAAGCTCTAATGCCGATTGTATTGGTAATAAATTATCGCAGGCAAATAAAGCCTGCGATGGGATTCCTCGAAGCCAGGCGGAAAAATTGTAACTGCCGCGGAGGGATTTTTCGTTGCTCAAGAGCGTGCCTGGGGTTCTTAAAGCGAGAATGTTCTCGTCGCAGCTGCGCATTTCAATGGCCGTTCTGCCGACTTTTAAATTTTAAATTCAAGTATTTGCAAATTTGTAAACTACTTTCGCTGAAGACCACTTCGAAAGCGTATGAATATGAAGTGAATAATCAAAATTATGCCTATGTTTATGTAATATGGAAATGTTTAGGAAACTCGAAATTAGCATGTGCGCATTTCTAGAAAAAGAAACCCGTTCGTTTAACAGTGACCTGTGCTGAGAAAAACAAGAGATTAAATTATTTTTTTTTTTTCAAAAAATCAAAATACTTTCATAGAATTTTAGATGAGACTCTCGTGCACTTTGCATCTATCAATAAGCTCGAAAACTCGATCCTGCAGTTAAAACGCCTTTATAAATTGGCGCTAATTCTCTTTGGAATAATCTGCATCGAAAAGCGCCAGCCTTCCATGCCAGTGATTGAGCATGTTGGGCTACCGCGTCTAGTCCTCACGTTTCTCTTATCACGAGCAGAGGAAAAAGGTCGTCTTCTCCTTGGAATAGAGAGCCTCTCAATATTGACGAGAGATATTCACTTAGTTAATGAGCGTCGGAGATTTAGCTTTTGACGCCCGTAACTGCAGATCGCGCCGATATTTCGAAAGAGAGAGGGAGAGAATTATCGGCCGGCCGCGGATAACGGGAAATAATAAGCACGTGTGCGATATGATTGCTCGTCGGGGAGTCTCGCGCGAGCATGCACAAATTTCAAGTGGAACGCGACATAATTCTAAGTTAACCGCAGAGCCTGGCCTAGAAAGCCAAAGACTCTTCCCAGATGCTGGAGCTCCCGCTGATCTCCGGGCCGGGCTTCTATTCGATCTTGCCGCCATTTTTACGAGCGCCGCTTTTTGCGTTCGGCTACGGCGTCGGCGATCTCCGACGGGAGCTTTTAGTGGACTCGCCGGATTGACGAGGGAAACGCCGAGTTTATGACGAGAGGCTAAGCTTGCTATTAAAACTGTTTATGGCTTATCGATTGATAGCTGTGTTAATGTATTCAGGACGTTCGGCAATCGGGAGGAGGGTCTTCTTGATAGGGAATAGTTTATCACCTTTCGAAAATTCCTGTTATTAAAAGTAGAAATTGTTTATTCACACGAAAGAGTCAATCTCAACGTAAATAATACATTATGAGAGATTAGGCTAAATTAAATCTCTTCTCACTTTTAATAATATTAGTAATAAATAGACATTCTTCTCTTGAAGAAAATATGCTTTATATTATTATTCGTTACCAAAGCAACGTCGTTCCCACTAGTTAAAACATTTCCGTTTATACAAGAGTATATTTATACTGAAACCGTCGAGTAAAAAAAGGCAGTTACTTAAATTCTTAGTATTCCTTTTTTGAGTGTGAATAAGCTAATGATTTGAAACGATTGAAGCGGAAATGTACCGTCTGGATAATTTCCTCTCTACCTGTTTATGGAATTTAAAAGTAAAAAAAGAATGTTTAGTGCAATCTTAAGCTTGTTTCTAAAACCTTCAATCAAGAATGGCTACTATTAACTTCCTTGCGATTCTCAAGGTTAATGCAGTGTTTTTATTTAGAGTGTGTTTTAAAGTAAATGGTAAATAACCGCCTGTTTAGTTCTCGGAGATATAAGCTGTATTTACAGCATGTGTATCGGAATGATGTAATGAACGGTAAGTGCAATGAAGGATACGTCATTGTTCTTATTCGGAGAAGATGACAAAAATGATCGAGAATCGTTTTTTGAAACTTTGAGAATATTTTAACAAAAAGTAATGGTGATTAACTACTAGCCGAGATGAGAATCACTATATTCGGCGATAAGTGACTACGCGGGCAAAACAAAAGTTAATATTCAAGACTTATTACTCGCCTAAGAACCTACTTTTCGAATCGCTCCTACATTTTCAGTTGTCGGCTTCCATTTTCCACGCAAGCTTTCTCCTCCCTCGAATCCCAAGAAAAAAAGCGACGATGCTCGAAAAGAGATCCGTCTAATTGGCCCCTCTTTACATAACGCAGGCAAATGATAGCGCGGAAGCTGCGTCGCAAGCAAAGCGAATAATAGCACTAATCCAGGGAGGCCTCGGCGCAACGTAAATAACTCATTACGCTCTCGAATTAGCGCGATCGGGAAAAAAAAAGAGCGGCTCGCGCGAGATAGCTTAGGAGCTAATGAAATAGTTGTTTTCGCTCGGGCGGAAAAGTATTACACCCGCGGAATTAGAGAGGATTCGCACGGAAATGCAGAGGAACTTTCTATTAGGCGAGTTTCTGCGACTCGACCTTGCCCAAGGAAAATTCGACGTGGGAACGTTGCCGATTTATCGGGCGCTTTTGGTAATCCAATACCGGCTGATATCTTTGCGCCGCTTATTAACTTTATCGGCGTTTCTCCCTTCTGGGGTTTCTCGCCGATAAGAAGCGCCGTTCCCAAGCAATCCAAGACGCGCGCGGTAACGTTAGAAGCTTAAGAGCCTCGGACACCTCGCCATGCACGAGACAAGCTTTCAGGCGCAGCCTTGGGCCGAACTTCTCGCCAAGCTTACACAATAAGCCCGAGAGGAATAAGAATGACGCGCTTCCGCGAGAGATATGCCACGGTAGATTTGGATTGATTAGCGCTCGATTAACGCGCTGCCGGATGTCTGCGTCTCGAGGAGTTTACTGCAGGATGGTCTCGCCGTCAGGAAACGGATTCGAATGGGATTTTGCACGCTGATTACTAATGCGCCTGATGCTTTTGCGTCAGAAATCTTGCTCTGCACTTCTTCCAGTTTCACTAGTTTTTTCTTTAGTTTTTCAATCTTTTCAAGAGAACAGAGAGAAAATTATTAAAACGATATTTGATTAATTACTTTTATGAATCAGTTTAAACGCACAATACCTGCCTCAAAAATATGAATCGCACCTTTCGATAAACACTGGTTGTTTTAAAGCGAAACAAAACAAGAGGGTTCGTTTTTGTAAAACTTGTAGTAAAAGCTATAATTTAAGCTTTTTTATTTCAAAAGATTGATTTGCTCTGAAATTACGAGAGGAGATTAAAGACGATAATACTGTAGGTAAATTTTAATGCCTTTTCTTCGATGCCTTAGCTCAGTTCTGAAAAGAGGCTTAAAGGTAAATTTCCTTGGGAGACGAGGCTACATTAGAAAAAATTGTCAAAGCCATCCAAGAGAGCTTGTTAAGGTTCGAAACAAGGTTCACTTGAATTTTCCAGACAGGCAGTTTGCAAAAGGTTGATTTGAAAAAAAAGATTCGAGCGCTCTTTCTAAGTAAAATATCAGACATCTCTCTAAACAAAGGCCTATGGGAACGGCGGAACTGGTTGTCGAGCAGCAGAAAACACTTTGCAAAGTGCCATCAAAAGCCGCGTCTCGTCTCGTCAGGTTTGCTTTACCGAAAGCCGCACTTTCCTGCTCGGGATGCATATTTTTGTCGGCGTCAGATCTTGATACGTACGTAGAGAGGAGAGAGACGCCCGAAGGAAGAAGCGCTCGAGATTGTCATAACGACCCTCGGCTCTCGGCTCTCTCGGCTCTCTCGGCTCGAGCACGAGCTTTAACGACCGTGAGAAAAAGTGTTGGCGGCGTGGCAAACATATCGCGCCGCCGAGGCAAACCTATTAGCCTCTCTCCGCGGACACATCGCTCGGCTTTCGATAGAAATCGCGTCCCGGATAGCGCATAACGCTCAGACACTTTTTTCCTCCGAAGACGAGCTTGTACTGTTAGTTCAGTAAAAACGGTTCTTGTGCTTTCTCGACTTAAAAATAACCTAATCATTGCAGCTCAAGTATACATACCTCTCATGTATATTCCAGATATTTTTCGAAAATCTTTTTATTCGTCAGGATTCGTTGACCAGTAACAATTTTTTAATCAATTTACGAACTGGAAAGCCTGCAATTTACAAAGATGCGAGCAAAAATTGACTAAATGTGTCATTTTTAGCTAATATTCAGAAACAAGTTCCGACTTGCAGCGGGTAAGGCACCTTATGAAGTCATCATCAGCGCAGGTAATATGGTGTCCTTGTGCTTTTTGCGCAAATGACGTAAACGCGGATCCAATTTGCGCGATTTATGGCCGTCTGGTGAGAAATCCCGGGGGTTTTCTAATAAATGCGCTGCGCCTCGAAAGTCGTCCGATTGTTCGAAAGCCGCGCAGCGGAAGCTTTTAATTGTGGCCGGGAAAAAAGCAGGCGTATATGTAGAATATTGATGATGAGCGAGAAATCTACCTGATGCAGCAGCCGGTTTGGTGAACTTGCGTGTTTGCCAGGACGAGACGACACACTGAGAGCGACGCGGAAAGACGAGTTGCACGCCGGAAAACGCTACTCGAGCTGCCCGTCTGCTGCGTCTATTTTTTCCCTCCTCCTTTTAGCGCATTTCAATAATTTACGACTGGCGATACGCAGGGAAAACGAAAAATCCACGCGGAACTTTAGCTTTCTAAATGATCTTTCGAGGTTTAGACGCGCGATGGGATGCTGCTGAATATGTTAGTCGTTAGAAGTGGATGTCCGAGCTTAAAATTTTGCTTTATACGATGGTGATAAATTATTTCAATGGGTTCCTCAGTTAAAAGTAACTTGTGACGTTGCAATATTACTGTACTTCTTAATTACGAGGAAAGCTCTTTCATTTCTTAAAATTTAATATATTTATGTATTAATCACGATCAAGTTTTCCAAAGTTTTTTCCTCATTTTGTTATCTGGAATTAAGTCTGGTTGTGGCATTTATTTTAGTTTTCATTTTTTTCATTAGAGGGTTTCGCTAAGTGGCCAATTTTCTCAGAAAAAGCAAGTTTACGGTCACCTGCTCTCTACGTATATTTAGTGTCTAGTTGGATACCTAAAAGAATCACAGCTGAAACGCACCGATTTTCGTAGAAAGAAGTAAAGTAAAATAATTACGTAATTTAATAATCTGAAACATTTATGAGATAAAAAGTAAGGACGCAACTACTTTCTCAAAAATGTCCATAAATCGAGCGTTCAGGTGTAAACATTGATCATATTGGTCTGGTGTTGAAAGGCCAATTTCTCCGAGCGTATCGAAGCCAAGCATTAATTGTCCGGCATGTAACAGCTTACGAAACAAGAAAATCGAGAAAATCTCAATTCCTCAAGATTTTTGTAAGCGCGATATAAGAGATCCATATCAGCTGTAAGCGGCGCTCGGATAAAAATCAAAATGCTAATGACTCGGGCTCTTAATTCTTGGCGACTCATGCTCGAAAATCGTCGCCGCCTCCCGCAGGACGTGACGTCAGTGCTCGAGGCCCTGGACGGAGGAGCAACTGGACAGTGAACCCGGCCCTGGCTCAGCGGCTCCTGCTCGTTCGGTCGTTGCTCCGCCGCCGGTGCAGGTTTGTCTCGTATTTATAGACGCGCTAACGGCCTGCGAATTCTAATGCGCTCGGCAATTTTCCGTAATCTCGCACCAGCCGTAATTCATCGCGTATCCCACGCAGGCAGCCCGGCTCTAAATGATTAACTTGTCGCGAAGGCCTGTGGTTAACACTCGAATAAAGGGGGAGGGAGGCACATCCGATTCCAGAGCGGGCATAAATTATTTTCAAACCGAGCGGCGAGCAGTTTTATAACGCCTAACCTAGATGCTCTAATGTGGAGCGTCAAAAGCGAGCGTGAAAAATTGACCCCCTTTGCCGGAGTGAAAGTGCGACATTAGCATTGCCATTTTTCCGATAAATTTCTGCTTTTTCTCATCGTCCCGAGAATTTATCGCTGCCTTTCATTTGATTATGCGACGTTCGCCAATACTGCCTTTATATTATACTTTTCGTCCTTTTTCGCCTAGATTTAGGCTGCATGCTAATTGTGTCAACGACTAAAAAAGCCGCTTTTTCCTGCATTTCTTATTTCAAATTAAGGACGAAAATTGCGCGTTTTACTTTTAGTAATGCGACAGGACAGTAAAGATTACCCCTACGCGATTTAAGATAATAGTTCTCGTGATACAGCGACATCAGATGTGTGAGAAACAAGGCAAATGAAATTTCTACAACCCATTTCTCGCACCTCTCTCCAATTTCCCAAGAAAACTTTAAATTATAATAGAATTGTAAAAGTTGACCGTTATTTTCAAAGATTTCTCGAGTTTCTGGATTTTGTAAACAATAACGGCAGCCGCGAGCGGATTATTCTGATTCCCGAAGCAGAAGAGCTGCATCGCGCCTGGCCGTCTAGACGCGGGGGTGTCGGATGCACTCGAAATCTCTGGAGATTCGCCTCGATATCGCCTGGCGCCGTCGTCGCGACACTTCCTTTCGGGGAAACAATGCCCGCGGCTACTGCTTACGCCGTTATAACGACCTTCCGCCGCGAGCATTCGCCGAGTTCGCTTCGTTTCCCCGTGGATGAGGAAGCGCGTCCTTGAGGAGGAAAAGCGGCGGCGAGCGGAGAAAAGGCAGAGGCGCGAACGACGCCGCGAAATTACGCTTTCGAGGTTTTTTACCCTCGATTCGCCGCGAGAGGCGAGAGTCCGGAAAGTAGGCTCCGACGGAGAGAAAAACGCTCATTCCTTCAGGTGTCAAATTACTCAAGCCGACTCTTTGTCATTTCCACGTCTCTTTCCGACAAATACGTGTAATCTTCGGGAATGATAACTGTTTACTTAGGGAAATGGATGATTCGAGTTGATACGCGCTTTTGCGTATGCAAAAATTACTTAAACATTGAGTTTCCTACTTGCAATTTTTTTTCCTATTTCAAACAGGTATATAGAAACTTAATAAATTATGCGTTAAAAGAAATTTTAGTCGAAAACTACTTTTGGGTAGCGATAAAGCTGAGACTAATCTTGCAAATAAAGGACATTTACTGCAGCTTAAATGTTTACTGACGAGAAAAATAATTTACAGTGCAAAAAGCAATTTCTATGCAAATCTCCTGCTTATCTCTCCGAATGTATTAATTATTATTTAAGTATTAATGAACGAAAATTTCTCTGCGGAAAAGTACGGGACAGTAGCTTAGAAAGCGTGGATTTACAATCGAATGTCCTCGGGAGCGGAAAAAGGCAAATTTGAAAGATAAACGCGCCGAGCCGGATGTAAGGAGAGCAAACACGGGTGATCAATCGCGGGGGATTTTTTGCGCGCGCGGCGGCGGCGGCACCGCTCCATAGAAAGTGTCCTTTCGTCGGCCGCTTAAATATTTGCTCTCGCCGCGTGGGCGACCTACGCATCCGAGCCTGTTTTCTCCTTTGTACAAGGGTACACTCTGTGCGCTGATTATTTCGTTAGCTCGCCTGGGAATTCGATGCCTTCGATTTTCTGCTCTCCTCTTTTGCTAACGTGGGAATCGAGTCGCTTCAAAAATTACCATCGTAAATTAGCACATTTTTCTCTTTCAAGCACCTTTTTAACCAGCTTCGCTAAAATCCTTTGTCCAGATACGAAAAGCTCTCTTTGTCAGACCTTTTGCCGTAGAGCTTGAAACATTGCAGGAGATAACCGGCAAGGGACACTTGCACCTGGCTAAAAGATTTAAGTCTGCTTATAAATAAGTAAATAAGTAAGTAACTTAACGCAGTGGAAATAAAGAAAGCGTGAGTCAGCGGGCGTGGGCGAGTCGAGCCGCCCCTCCGTTCATGAATTTATGGCATTCTCGGAGGTGTAAAGGTGGCGGACAATAAACGGGGAGGTACACCTAGTGATTAAACGATCGTCAAACACAAGGCGAAACACGTGTAAGAAGGAATGAAGCCTCGCGAAGAAGCAGCTCTCGATTTATTGCGCTAATTGAATCCTCCGATTTATGCACTGCAGCTCCTCGTTATTGCATGCTTATGAATTCACCGGCTGCTTTTCAGGCGCAGATTCGTTAATTCCGCGAATACGCGTAGAAAAAGCCCGGAACGGTTTAATTATTCCGATGCCGGTGATTACGTAATGACCCATTCAAGGCGGCCGATATATTGTGCTAAGTGAGAATTTACACGGTGAGATAAGATCGAAAATTCGATATACCAACGTTATGTAACGAAATGTGTTTGCCGAGCAAATATTTTGTCACAGCCAAAGATATTTATTTTCTATATTATGGCTAAGGGTTTTCGAGTGAGTTATTTATGTCGCAACTGCCGAAAGTTATTTTCCCCTTTCTGGCTTTCTTGAGCCGCGGTAACAACTTGCCGCTTACATAGACAAATTTTACTACCTTTTGTTACTTTTAATTCTAACGTGTGAAAATACCAATAGGTCTATTTTATATGCAAGAAACAATCAACACGCTCGTTTTTCGTTGAGAAAAATCTTTGCCGTTGTCGATGTACTATTGGAGAATATAAATTGTACTAACTTTTTAGTCTGGAATACTTAAATCGGGAATTTTCTAGTACAAATGCATAAATCGCTAAAATATTAATTCTTTATTGCCTCTTTCGATCATTTTCATGAATCAATAAAATTAGCTACAATATTTTTCAACAAATGATATAAAATTGAATGTACATAAAATCGCAGAATTTAATTGTTGATTGTTTTAGAAAAACCGTTATTCAAAGATCATTTTTAAATATGTATATTCTCTCGAGTATCGATAAAGAAGAAAAATGCTTATGTTGAAATTGCGCCGAGAAATTTAAGATTGAAACGTGCGAAAAGGCCAATAGCACCGATTAATTTTCTCCTCCCCATAGGCAGGAAGGAACGTTACCAAGTCGAATCAGCATAAATTTCCGTACAGAAACGAGCTCGAGAAACCTGAAAAGGCCATAAAATCCAAGCACGCCTTAAAGTCCTCCCCATCAACTATTTGTTTACCCGGATCGAGGTGGTCTCCTCGCGCAAGCAGGCATTACCCGATCCATAGCTCTAATTCGCAGGTGCGCGAGGAAGGGATACGCCGTATTACCTATAGACCCAATTGCAGGGAGGAAGCTCTCGGGTTAACGGTCGTGCCCAAGGCGCGGATAAGCGGTACTAGCAATGCTCATGTCTTCATATGAACTGATTCTTCAACCAGATGGGAAGAGATTTTAATTAGCGGGCCAATTTTTCAATGGAGCTAATGGGGGTGTCGCGAGCCTAGGAAGATCAGAAGATTGGATGGGGATTGAGCGATTATCTACTTGAGATTGAGAGGCTTTTTGTCTGGGAAGAGTTGCTTTTCCTGCTACTCATGTAGGCGAAGATGCTCAAATCAAGCAAAACTATTTATCTTCTTCTAGCAATCCTATATTTTTTACCTAACGTAAACGAGTAAAAAACCGAGTATTGGGCACAACATGTTTCCATATCACTAATAATTACTAGACCCGTTAAAAATATTAATGCCAGCTATGCCTAAATTGAATAAATTGAATATTCGTATAGATCTATACGAAGTACTGTCGAAACTTTTTTTCAATCCAAGAGTGTATTTCAATATTGAATTATTCGGTAGTATATTGTAGAGAGAAAACTAATGATATGTTAGCACTTGGTTAGTTAATGATCATCATCATCATCATCAAAGTTATTACCTCGGATAGAGGAGAGTATTAGATGTTATCTGTTAGCAGAGCAGGCTACATTTTCCGACTTGGGTGAATTTTTGAGGTCGCTCGGTTCGTCCATCAGCTGTGCACTTGACTCGCTGAAAGGCTAGAAAGAGGAGATAAGAGAGAAAGGCTTTGGCAAGAGACCGTGGGAGAGGTGTGGGCGTCGGGCAGGTATGTTGTTTAATTACTGCGCGGAGGTCGCGCCAGCAATGCGTCTTCATTTCGCGGCGAGTTCGGGTCCTTTTCGAGCACTTGACGTCGCGCCTTGTATTAATAGACGCGTAAGGCGAACGCCGCCGAGAAATATGTTTGGGTAATTGAAGTTATTTCTTGTTCGCTGTCTCATTAGCCCGAGCTCCATTACCCGCGATTTATTGCCGAGTCTTTATTATCTAGACAGAATGTTTCGAATAATGTGTTTGTTAGGCTCTTTAGCAATGGAGGACAAAATCCACAGGCTGACAAAATGCCCTCTTGTGGATTTTAAAGCTCACAAATAATTAAGTAGGATCGTAAATTTTTAGCTGAAATAACGTCAGTTAGGATCTGTTTGCCATTAATTGTCTTTTTGCGTCATTTAGAATGTAATTTATTTAAATTTATTTATTTGCTACGAGGTGGAAAATTATAAACTATTGTACGCTGGTAACAGACAGTCGTACATCAATTTATCGCCAATGATTTTTGTTTTAAATTATGTATTGAATGAATGAGTAAATTGAACCTTATACGTATTACATAATAATAAAATAATTTTAATTCCATAATAATTCTACAAGCTTCTAGAAATGAGCTTAAAAAAGAAAGAGTTATCCGTGCAATTGTGGAATAAAATATTCAGTAGTCGTCTAGTTTGCATGTTTAAATTGGAATAATAAAAGGAGAATAGGAGTCTAGAGATAGGAATAGGAGAAGAGGTAGGACGGTCGTACGAGGGAGGAAGAATAATATCGGATATGAATGCTCATGGGCAGATTGCAGAAGAAGGAGAAGGGCGGGCGATCTTCCTCCAGATCCAGTGTGACTGGACCTGCAGGACCCACACACGTACACGTATTCGCCGACGAACGGCATTCCTTGCGTCTGAGTGCATATACTGGCTCTTTCCCTCTCCCTCTTTCTGCCTGGATCGCTCAAATCAGCGGTGAACGTTCGCCCTCGAAAAGTCCATTCCAGCTCGCTCCCCCACCCCGCATTCCTGCGCTTCTGCTGCTGCACTGCCGCTGCTCTGGCTCTCCCGGCCGGCCAGCCGTATAGGTAGTCCTTTTGCGTTCGGTTCGGCTAAATGGAGACGGCTATTTTTGTACCTTTTGCCGCCGGTGTCCTTCCACTCGCGCGCTACGTCACCATTATTTTTCAGACCGGAGGGTGCAACTGCCTTTCTCTCCCGGCTTTTTCCAATTCCATTTCTGCTTTCTCCTTCGCGACAATTACCTTTTATTCGCACACCCTAAAAAAATAAAAATCATTCCATCTTATACCATTATATTGCGTAACAAACATTTCAATATTTATTCGACTTGCGCTAAATTCTTTGATTTTAATCTAGAATTTACATTTTTGGACCTATTAATTTAAAACTCGATTACTATTATGCACGGATTTTCTAATGATCTTAACTCATTTACAAATTAGGCTATTTAAATTCCAAATCCTATTTATTAACTGCAGGTGAAATTTTAGAACGGATAAAAGCGTGTTATCGTATAATTACCTGGAATTTTTTGCTACATGTGAATCCGTTTTCAAAAGTGTATCGAAAAAAGCTTATCTTTCATTAACTTCTTAGCTAAAACTGTAATAATTATAATTACAAACGCGAGTATGCTTAGTTAGCATTTTAATCAAATGACAAATTTTAAAATTATACGAGACAGTTAAATTTTTAATCCTATTCAAACGTGAAGTCTAATTATTTATTTTGCAACAAAAAAATATGATTAGAGCATTTAATAAAATTGATTCAAAGATGCAATAACGAGGAATGGCGAATTATGTAAAACAGTTCCTTATGTAAATTAGCCTTTATCATCGGCAGACTTTTAAGTGCGCAGCGGGCAATCGTATCACCTTCAAAAACAGCCGACGTGAGAGATACGTTGCTTTCTCGTCGACCGCAAACTCAACGCACGTGGAGAAAACTCGCGGATTTTCTCAAAGGTAGGCGAACGAAGCCACGAAAAAAGCAAAGATCGGGGAAAAAAGAGCAGCGAGTGAAAGGACAAAATGGGATACAGTCCGTTCGTAATTTACGTAATTAACGATTTTTAATTACCGGCGATCAAAAGGAGCTTGCATGCAGCGCACGTACCAGGATGATTCGTACTTTTACGCACGGTTCGATTACCGTTCGATCGAACTGCAAATTAATTTTGACGAACGGTTGTTTCAGGATAGAGTATGACCGGAAAAAATTAACATTTTTATTTTTTCAACTTCGAACGATGCGTTCACTTGCTTGCGTCATATTTTTTAAAAACTTTATTTGATCTTCTTCATAAAAAATTAGTTTACCTTTTCCTACTTTTAAAAAGTTAACTAAAAAAATGACAACCTATAATATAGGTAAGCTGCGGTTTTATCTGTTAAATTGAAGCTTTATATGTATAGGGAGTTAAAAAATTAAAGCTACTAAATATGGAATAAAAGACAGAGGGAAATAAAGTGACACGCTCAAATATTCATAAAAGTTTGTTGTATTTTTATCATTTCTCTCTCAAGTATATTCACAAAGGACAATTACATCTGACTTATGCGTACATTTGTTCTAATCCTTAATCTTACATCGATAGTACTATCGCTTAAGTTTATTATTCACGCTTATCGTTACATTCTATCGTAATCGTAAGCATTCTAAGTGCTTGATCGTTCAATCAAGCACGTTTTTTTAACCTTTTCTTTTGTCCTTATACGCACTATCCCCTAATGATAGTTTCAAACGGTTTTTACGTCCCAACTTGTATTGACGCGACGCGGCGATAAAATTATTTATTTTCAAAAATTTATTTTAAATAATATACTCATGAGTAGTCTTTCGTTAGATTGCTTTGCTGTTTCTTTTTTCGTCTATCCAAATCTTTTTTTTTTTACCCTCAAATAAATCGCATTTACAAATCGACTTTTTAAAAAATTACCTTTTACACTTTAAATCTTATATCGCTTTAAATATCATCTTCAATATATTATATATTTCCCGCTCGTTCACCACGTGCAAATTAATATATTCGTAATTACATAGAACAATGATTTTCTTTTCGATTACCGTCTTTCTCTTTCGTACTATATAATGCTCATTTTTTGACAAGATATTTTCCATCAAAACAGTTTTTTTTTTCTTTTTAATTAGATTACTACATAGTTTATTTTTACTCTTTAGGAGTTGTAAAACACTCGCGGCTCATTCGGCGTATATTTCGTGATATAAATTTTTCAAAAAAGACATTTCCCCGGATTTATTTTTCGATGTTTCGAACCGCTCCAAATTTATCAATGAACATATTCATTTAAACAGTAATATTTACAGGCACGAGCTGCTTTAAATTTCGCCCAATTTTTTTTTCTCTTCAATAACTTTTCAACCTCGTGTTGACTTATCATCAGCAAAGCGACGCTTAACACTGACCAATCTCGTGCGTTGGAAAGATTAATGCAGTTGATAAAATTCGATTTGCTAGCGATGTTTTATTATAAATATATAATATTCGACTGGACATTGCAACACTGCCGTGATATTATTTCAATTTTTATGTTTTATATACTACAAATGTCCTTTTGTTTATCTATTGTAGTGTTTCTGTCTATTATAAGGCGGACAACTTTATTTCACGAGACATACACATTGAATTTTCCTTGATACACTTACATACGTTCTCTATATACTACCGTTAGTTTTCTCCTTTTTTTCTGGCTTTTCGTCGATCTTTTCGTATAAAACAAAATGGCATCTTTTTGGCATTGGAAGAAAAAATACATTTTTAACGTTGTCTCTCTTTACTATTTACTCATTTCGTTTTATTCAATCATAACTTTTTAGTTTCTTCTCTTTTATTTTTTGCTTTCTCCTTCCTATTCGGTTCAATATAATTATTTTTAAAAATGTTTTTTTATTCTTATATATTTTAGTTTCAATAGACTCACTATAATTTATTATTACAAGTATTTTATTTACTTTCTAAATATTAGCTTTAACACTATTTTGGCATCATCGCATTAATATCAGTTTTATTGTTTATTTTTCCTCCACATTTCCGTGCCTTTTGTTGATATAAAAACCGTAAGAATAATATGTATTCTTTTTTGTATTAATGGCAGTGCTTTTTCACCGTCGTCAGCGAAAAATGGAAAGTACGAAATGTTTGATTTACTTTAATACAAAATTCATGATAAACAAGTGATCAAACGCTTAGAAGAAGATAAAGTTAGGATTAAGAAAACGAGAGTCTACAACAAAATATAAGCTACATCACAATATGACAATAAAAAATATTTTAAAAAATAGTGCAGTTATAAAAAGAAAAGATAGAAAAAAATCAAGACAACATGAAAGCGCTCTTCAGCCATTGTTTAATATTTTGCCTTGAAGAAAAGGACGATTTGTACAAAAGAAGGTTTAAAATTGTCGCCTCGCCATTTTGATATTATTTTTTCAGTATCTTATAGTTCTAGATTACGAGGCGATACTTAACGCAAATGCGATTGATGGTCAAAGTTGTACTGTGGGTTGCTTTTCCTTTGTGAAAGATCTAATAGAAACACTATTACTTTTAAAAAGAAGGAACACCGTTTCGATTTTAAAAAATCCATGTTCTATACATCAATAGATCTTAAAGATAAGTCTTTACTGCACAGCAATATTTTGTAAAATTTGTTTAAACATCATCATAAAAAGTCCTCTTAATATTTCTTGTAAATACGCATGTACCAGTGATTCTATCAGACGTTCTTTTTCAGGAAAAATATACATATATATATTGTATGTGTGTATATATATGATTTTTACAATCTGACATTATATATATTTGTATCGAAGATTCGGATTACATTAAAATTTATAAAAGAAGAAAAAAGAAAAAAATACAAAATGAGCAAAAATATTTTTAATTGGAATATTCTTTTATCCTTACAAAGTACGTGCAAATGTTTATACACGGTATATGTAGTTTGAAAAAAATGAAGATGCGATAATGAACTTAGCTAGAACAAATTCGAAATAGATTAAGGATATTAAGAGAAGACGCCATGACGGCTTTGCGGAATGAGCACTAATTTCGCAACAACTTCCTTTGGGACGTCGCTTGAGACAGTCGTATTGGAAATACCGGGTCTGGGACCCCACGAAATTTAAGGTAATTTTTCACAAGTGTCGCAATTACACTCGCTCCTTACGACACTTGTACAAAATTCTACCCTAAACCGCCGCTTCAATATTTATAGTAGTAGTACATAACACTCTTTCAAAACTTAATTAATAAATAATCATTTAAATTAGATTATATTACTAAATATTGTATGTTAATCATGAATGATAATATATTAATGATTCTTATAATACTCTGGATCGGGGCCGTGGCTGACTATTCGATCGTTTCACTATTGAAACATTTCTCTACTCTTACGAACATCTGCCTCAACCCCGCGCGCGATCAGACATACAAATATAAAAGATTCCATACAATCGATCGACACTACATTTCTAAAGATCAGTACCTAAAAACGAAGTTCGTTTAAAATCATAGTCAAATTTGTCTAAAATCAAAGATTCAGGGAGGGAAAGGAAGTTTCAAGGGATGGAGTAAGGGGAGGGGAAAGGAAAGCAGTGACAATAAATAAATTATAAATGGTCTCGTCGCTACATGATTAGTTTTCCCGACTAAGTTTTCTTTCACAATTTCACTCGCCAAATAAAAAAATAGGAGCGAGGCGAAAGGGTACTTTTTCGGGTGAAAAAAATAGAAGGAAAAAAGTTCATCTGGAAGTAATAAATGTCACCTAATATGTACAAACATTCAAATAATACAAATTGATTTCTTACAGCGAACGCTAAAATTGATTGATTAACTCGCGCTCAAGTGTGAAGAAAGAAAATTACAAACTGTCCCGATCATTTGCGCTTTTTCGTTTTTCATTCTATTTCCTTTAGCATTACTTTTTACGTGTGCGATCACCGTCAAATCTATTCTCAAGCACGCTAAACAAAAGTCGCAAGGGGGTACAATAAAATGCGGGAACATTCTTTTACACAATAAATCTACACCCCTAATTCTAGATATTTTTCACGTTCTTTCTAATATCTTTCACTTGAAAAAGTCGCAATCGAAAATATATATAGAACATAAAAACCTATAAAAAGATGAATTACTTGAATTAAGTTCATCGGAATCTTTGTTTACAACACAGGAAACCTAACGATAATTGCGTTTGCCGCTAGCCTCTATTACGGCAGCTTGTCGGAAAAGCGAAGTTCAGTCGGTTACAAAATGTTTTATGTAAAATCGGAATGACACCGCTATCGTTTTGGATATGGCTAGCTCGATAATCATCCGATGGCTCCGCCCTCTTGGTACGGGCCAGTGATCATGCAGGGATGCATCGGGAAGAGTGTCGTCCAGGTCATTGTCGTGTACGTCGGCGATCGCATCATGAACTGCGAGCTTGGCACGTTTGGTATGCGAGGGAGTGGCGGCAGAGCATCGCTGGCGACGGCAGCACCGGGACTCGACGGCGTGCTCGACGTCGTCGTCTGGGACGTGGAGGTGCTACCGGAACTCGACGCCGTCACACCCAGCTTTCGCAGGCGCATTTTCTCTTCCCACTCGTCCCAGCCGTGCCTCGGCCGGTTGAGGTTTCGGTGCTGGTAGAAGACCAGGCTGATCCTCGTGGGGTTCAAGCGGTTGGGCTTCTTTAGGGCCGTCGTCGCATGCATCTCGTGCTTTGCGCACTCGAAGAGCACACTGCCGTGGCCTAAAGCTATCGCGACACCGCCCATCTGTCGATCTTTGAAGCACTCCTCGTTGTCGGAGTAGTCGGCCACCTCTCCGAGAGGCTCAGCCTTCGGAGGTGGTTCGGCTAGGACGGGTAGATACGAGGGCGGCCCGTACAGATCCCACCGAGGACAGCCCGGAGCTTCCCAGCGTGGCCAAGCTGGATTCAGACCTTGATAAGGCCCGGGCACATTTTGGAACGGGTATTGACTGGCTGGGAAGCAGGCTTCTCTTTTTGGCTGTTGATAAAATTGTGGCGCAGGGTATTCTGCTGGCTGCGGGTGATGGTACGCGGGGTTGTAGTTGTAGCCATCCCACGTGTTCGGATACGCTTTTTCGAAGACGGGATAGGCTGGATAACCGTATTGAGGAAACGTTGGATGTCCGAGACCAGTCATCGCGTGGTATTCTTGCACTTGCTTCATCTCGGCTTCGGCCCAGCTTAAACTTGGATTTTGATTAGGCAGTTCTTGTCTCGCATTTTCGTGAAAACCTGCAAACAGTTTTTTTTCTAAGTTTTTTTTTTTAATTTGAAACATTTAGTTACTATTAAATTCGAATTGAAAAATTAAATTACCTTCGCGTAGTTTATCTTGCTGCCATTCGGGTTTCCGCTGATGATTCTGTCCAATAGCGCCAGTTTGTTTATTTTGATTATCCATGTATAAACTGCTTTTATTTGGTTCTTGAGGTTTAAGGAATGTTTTAGGAACCGAATTTTGCGGTGTGCCAGATTCTGCGGTGGAACTATGATTTGGAGTTGTCCTCGAAGGCGGTCTTCCTTTTGGCACTCGAAATGGAGATGGTGGTTCTGTCGGTGTTTCCCAAGCAGACTTCATTGGATCAGAGTGTGGTAGTCGTTCATCCCAAGAAGCCTTCAAAGGACTTCCATATTCCAATTTCGGGGCCGAACCTTGTTGAGAAGGTATTTGCCTAGGAGGTAATTGTTTTTTAACGGCATCGGAATTCCAAGTATTAAAAGAACTCCAATTTGATTGTTCCGTTGAAACCGAAGGATAATTTACGTTTGGAGGTGTTCTCAAGTTATCTACGTTCCTTTTTTGGCCTGGAATACTGGATGAATTGTGGTGTTGCTGGTTGTAATTTTGATTATGCATAGGATTTTGCAGCAAATAGTCGGAATTAAAAAACCCAGACATTGGATTTGGTTGATTCGAATACTCTGGAATTTTCGGCGATTGTCCTGCTTGATGTTGCATAAGTGAAGCTTGAGATTTCGCAGTGAATGGAGATCTTGCGTTTGGCACATCAGGACTATGTTGCATCATATTTCCAGAAAACCTTTGATTTTGATCACCAGGATATCGCGAAGAACTGATATTTGGAGAGTAACTGTCGGACGAATTCAAGCTAGGACTTCGTAGCTGATTCACGCCAGGCGATTGATTTGCCCGAGAAATTTCAGAGCCAATAGGCGTAGACATGTGCAGAGGGTTCGTAGATGGTGTTCTCTGAGGGCTCTCTATACTGTGAGAAGGTGGATTTTGATAAGGTGTCCGTGGAGATATGCTGTTTTGCCTACCATCTAATGAATTTTGATAAGCTCTAGGCGATGGAGATGACAAGTTAAAATCACTGTGTGCTGACGAGTATCCGGAACTTCTTGGAGAAATGATTCTTTGGTCTTGAGGCGTCGACGGTGCCGTTCGAGGAGGCGTAGAGTAAACTGTTTCTCCTGGTGTGTTTGGTAATGATCCTCTTGGAGAAATAGGATGTCCTCGAGGTAAATGACTGTAATTACCTCTTGGTGATTCCACATTAGGATTTTGCAAATTTCGAGATGATGGTCTGTAATCCTCCTGTGAGATAGAACTTCTAGGCCTAGTATCATCTAAACTAGTACTATCAGGGTCGACTTTGGTTTCTCTATCCAAACCACCAAAAGCTCCATATTCACCCCAGGGATTCATCCAGTTATTTTTCCTCTGCTCTAGCCAGCCTGCTCGACTCCACTGCTGCTCGTTGGAATAATTCCAGCTTTGGTACATGGACACTGGGCTGTCCAGAACTGTGGAGGAAACTTGAGAACTTTGCAGCTGAGCATCCATTCCTTCCAACATCGATGCCATCTCGATTGGCAATTGAGGATCTCTGACAGGAACTCTTGTGGCATCTTGGTACATTGTTTGTCTGTTTGCCTCAGCCATTTTTTCCACTTGGGTTTTAATTTCTTTCTTATTACTGGCTACGTCGGGTTCGTCTTCCTTTCTTTTCTTTCCATGACGCCTACAGGGCTGCAGCGGTACGGATCTAACTCTTACTTCACATGGATACCTTTAATTAAATAATCAAGTTATTCGTTAGAATAATCGTTTTGAAAAGCTAAGTTATATGTTTTTGATTGGCGAAATACTCACTTCGAAAGGGCTTCAAGCGCACCGGATTTGACTTTTTCTTGCTGTCCTTCTTTAGATCCAAACTCATCCGTTTCATCCATTATATATAATGGAAGTACATGCAACTGTTCATCGTCAGGTTTTGCGAGCGATCTATGCTTTGTTAGACTTACTACCTAAAAATTAATAAATATTTTTAATCGTTGCTTAATTTGAAAAAGTGAAATATTAAAATAAAAGAAAGAAAAGGTCTAAAAATCTTACCACTGTGCATCCATTATTCATATTGTGCAGATCTCTGTGCGAATGTGCACAGAAATCTAGGCACGCTGTAACTCCTGAAAACGGCCTGCCAGGTTTGAAACCTAATCGGCACTCACTAGCTTCTCGCTCGAATTGAGTTTGATTGTTGAAAGCTTCAGGTGCAAGACTTAAATACAACGGAGACAATAAGGTAGCTAGAACGTGCATCCTTTCTTCCACTTCTTGTTCCTACAAAAATAATTACAACATTACATAAGTATTGTAATTTGTAATTTGAACGATATTTTCATTTGAATTATTATTTATCGATTGTGCTCACCTCCGATCTTACAGACAATCGAAATTTTCTAACAGTTTTACTCCTTGCATATTTACATCCATTATAATACATTGACCAAGAGCAACCAAACGAAAAACTTGCTCCACAAGTGTCAGGATCGAGGCCTTGACAGGCACACGTTCTTGGCTCATTAGTCCCACATCTCCTGGTAGTTGGCAAGCCGAACCGATTAAGTTTATGGCTCAACAAGGAATATATTCGGTCGGCTTCGTGACCTGGCACGCCTTCCCAAGCTACCATCGCTACAACAATCACTGCTGTTGGACATTTGTGACCCTGCCGCTGTTTGACAATCGCTAGGATCTTCTCTTCGAGACCAGAACGCCGAATTATCTGCAACAGGGAGCAGAATTAGTAAAATATCACTAGATTAACACGTCGCATTTAGTATAAGAATATTTGATGCCTATAAATACAATGATATATACGTAAATGTAATGAATTTGACGTACCCACTTAGCCATAGGACAACCCTGCGTTGTTTTTCCCTCTTTTCCCGTGTAAACCACCTTCTCGAATCTAATGGCTTTGCCTTTGAGACCAGTTCTTCTCTCCAGATCGTTTCGGAGATCGGGTAGACTTGCTGCTGCACCAAGATGAGTGTAGTATGAACCCGGCTCCGGCGGACCTTTGTGGTTTATTGTACTTTATTTATTAAGACACTTTTTTGAGCGAAACATTTAAGCATTACTACACATCTTGATGCATAACATTTAGTTTAAGCTTCGTGTTAGGTCTTTTTTCGAGTGATAATTGATTTAATTTTTATTGTTTTTAATGAATGCATTGCGTGGTTAGTGTGATCTTTCAATGTTAGTGTAGCGAGGAACATACAACGGGTGCAACTCACATTTGTCAGCGGAAAAACAATCGCAGTCTGGAACTTCTGTCCTGACATTATTCTTCAGTTTTTCCAAGTGCTCTTGTAACTTGTTGTTAGTCGACGAACCGTTTCCCCCTCTTGGGCTGTTCGGATCTTCGTTCTTGACCTCGGACTTTTGTGATGAATCTTCGGAAAACTCGTCCCGCGTTTGAAGGCCTTGACAGCACCCGTCGCGCAGATGTTCTGGTGTAGGTTGTTCGATACCTCCTCTTCGACAGCACCAAGAACCAACGCCGGGCGACATTTTCGCGGGGCCGCCATCTCCTTGGAACTTGTAGCTGGACTCTTCTTGATCTCTGCTCTCGGGCTCGAGTTTTATATCCTGCGACAAATTTTCTTCGTTCGATATCGCTCCTACTGACACTGGACAGTTGTATTCTTCCTTTATTTTTTGACTTGAATCATATTGCACTTCTGCGAGAGTACTTTCAGACGACGTTTTTAATTCGCTCGTCTTCTGCTCAGGCAAGTTGGACGCGTGCATAAAATTCATTTCACCAACTCTTTCTTGACTCTCATTCTTTTTTATTATGTTCGAGTCAATGCACAATCGCTGCTGAAAACTTTTGTCGTCGATGCCATGACTTTCTTGACTTTCACTGGTATTAGAACTCCACTGATCTTTGTTTCTATCGTTTTGAATGCTGTTGGCTTCGACATTAACAGGCTTCTCTGATTCTCTCTCTTCGGAAGTGAAATTTATTAAACTATTTATACTATTCGACATGGCATTCAAACCGCTATTTGTTGTTCCTCCATCCGACCATTCCCATAAGCCACCACCGTCGGGCAAACTACTGGCCCGAGGGTGGTGGCTATGCAATAAAAAATTACCGGTCATGGATTCGTTGGATTGGTTCATGGGCATCATGCCGGACTGGTTCATGTACTGATCGTTTCTTTTATCCTGTATTTTATCAGGATTTTCGTGCGATTCTCTCAACCGATTGTCGCCTGAAATATCACCGTTAGAACCGTCAGCGCTGTTTGTATGTTGTTGACCCATTTGATGATGGACCTGATGATGCTCCTGTTGGTTCATTTGACTTTGCATTTGTTGTTGCTGTTGCTGATGCTGTTGTTGTTGTTGTTGCTGCTGCTGCTTATTTAAAATCATGGATTTCAGCCGACTATTCAAATTAACGCGGTTCGACTGTGCATACATGCCGTCTTGTGCGTCCTGATTCTCCTGATAACCATTTTGTTTATTATTGCTTTCAGCATTCTGCTGCTGCTGCCACATGAGTCTCTCACCAGAATTCTGCATATCCTGCTTCGTGTTCTGCTGGCCCCAATTGGGCTGATTCTCAGTTTTGGGGGACCAGGTCACTTGACTCTCGATTTTATCTTGGATGTTTTGATTCTGCCAGGCCGCGGGCTGGTGGCTAGGCGTCCGCCTAGGACTGGGTTGGGAGTCTGGCCACTGCTGCTGCTGCTGCTGGCTGCCGTCACTTTTCATACTGCTCGGGGACCAGTTTGGTTGACTAGTTGGCGTGTCGGGCCAGGACATTTGATTAGAAGGCGTCAGTCGGGGGTTCTGCTCCAGTTTCGTTTGCTGCTGCCACTGTTGATTACTGGGCGTTAGCCTGGGATTCTGCTGAGCGGGATTTTGCTGCGTCTGAATCTCTGGACTGCTCTGCGGCCAATTGTGCTGTGCTGACCCAGGCGTCATCCTCGGATTCTTTTGCTGAACATTCTGCTCGTGCATCTTTGGAGAGTGTTGTGGCCAGCCTTGCTGCTGCTGCTGCTGATGCTGCTGTTGCTGGGCCGATGGCGTTCGTCGCGGGTTCTGACTGTCTCTCATGCTAGGACTGTGCTGAGGCCAACTCCCTTGTGACTGTTGCTGCGTCGTCTGTTGGCTATCCATGTTCTCGGACCAAGATTGCGGCGTTTGAGGAGCTTCTTTTACACTCCCGTTTTCCCAGCTCATGTGACTCGCAGGCCTCGAAACGTCCTGCTGCGTTTGCATTTGCATATTCTGCTGTTGCTGTTGCTGTTGCTGCTGCTGCTGCTGCTGCTGTTGTTGTTGTTGCTGCTGCTGCTGCTGCTGCTGTTCATTAGCTTTTTGCATATTTTGCTGCTGTTGCTGCTGCTGCTCAGACCAAGACATGCCATTGTTGATCGTGCGCATTTTGGCATTAGGATTCGTCTCGGACGGCCACATGTGCTGCTGGTTAGCGTCAGAAACCTGCTGCCACTGGCTTTGCGGCTGCTGCTGCTGTTGCTGCTGACCCATTTCTACGTAGCCTGGGTATCCGTTAGAGCTGTGTAAACTCTGTGGGCCCTGTTGAAGTTGATACCCAGGCATCTCGTTTCCCGACACATTGTTGGCCGCGATCGTCGCGAAGCCCTTGACCTGTGTGTCACCTGGCTGCGCTACTTGCTGGGGTTGCTGCGTCTGTGTTTGCTGCGGTTGCTGCGCCTCCATATGGACCGAACTGCTACGACTGTTGGGCGTTGTGGAGGCTGGCGGAGCCATCGTTATATCCTACAAAATAAAGCTCGGATTTAGTAAAGATACGACGCGACGCTGTCGTTTTTACTCCTGAAAAATCGTGCAAAAATGCATTATTCTTTCGAATTTAACTTTAATCATTGCAGACTATTAAGTTGAAACAAAATAATTAGTAAAACTTTATAATGACTTCATATTGATTTGAAAAAGAGAATAATAGGCAGTGACAATTTTCATAATTTTTTTGTGTCAACTTAAAAAAAAGACTTAAATGATGCATTTATTATTTCAAAAAAGACTTGTAACGATTAATTTTTCTTATATTTATGGGCTTCAGTTACATGTCTTTTTAAAAACAAATCTTTTATACATTCGTATTAAGCATTCGAATTTTATCGAGTAGACTTTTTTTTAAACTTTAATATTCAAATGATATTTTACTCGAGCAAAAATTTAGCTATACTCAACAAAAATTAATTCAAACGAAGAACCAATAAATACTAATAGTTTTCTGAATACTGAATGAAACTAAATAAGAAGTAAATAACGTAACAGTGGAACGAAAAAATAAATCTGAACGAGGGAAGGAGAAACGAGAAGCTAAAAAAGTAGAAAAGAAAAAGAACTACTGCATGATAAATAAAATAGTCAAGTAGCGGCAAGGCTCAAGTGATAGATACGAGTTTCTCCTTCTAAACTTAGCAAACACATCAACAATAAAACAAACTGTATCTACGACAAAATACGAATGAATATAATATTAACTTAGAAGTCAGAGAGATTGATTGTTCGGCAGCTAACCTGCTGCTGATAGCCATTCACGTAGTCCTGCCTTTCGTAAGGCTGGACGGGCTGGGCCGCCGCGCTCGCAGGATCTATGAATTGGCCGTTCAGCGGCCTCTGGGGCGTCGCGGCCGCAGTTTGCGGCGCGACCGGCGCCAACGGCGACGGCTGCCCCGTGATTGCGTATTGTCCCGTTGCCCCAGCGCGCTGAAACGCGGACTGATCCGTCGTAATGAAGGCCTGCTGCTGGTACGTCACTGAAATCATAACATCCAAAATGCTTACTTTGTTCAACGAAGCTTTATTGCTTTTCAGTGTTGAAAATTTGAAAACTGTTGACTGAAATTTGTTGAAAAGTTGCTAAATTGACGTGCAGTAAATGTGGACTCACCAGTTTGCGGGTGATAGGGCGCAGCGGTGGTGTACTGGGGATGATACCTAAGCTCCTCGATCTGGTTGGGTGCGGGTATCTGCTGTATAAACTGCTGGGGCGGCCAGCCGGCGGGGGCGGCCTCGACGGTCACCGCGCCCACAGGCGAGACGCCCTGGTGCCAGACGGCGTTGCCGAAGCCGCTCGTCGGCCGGAAGCCCGCGCCGCTGTCCCCGTAGAACGGCATCACGCCTGGCGACTGCAAGAAAAACCCGAGCTTTAATACCGGCCGCCAATTTCTATGTTAATGCAGGCAGCCATTGTTCGCTAAGCAGTAAATTTCAGTTATGCCAAGACCCACCCTCTTTCTTTCACGAGAGAGCACCTTTTTTAAGGGCCATTGATTTATACGACCTGGCTGCTTTTCAAATTTTTACTCGACTCTTTCATTAAACTTTAGTTTAAGTGGATTTTTTTTTTTTTTTTTTTTTTTTAATCTATAAAATGAACAATTACGGAACTTATGTTATCGAAAATAGTCAAGATAAATCTTCAGCTAATACGTTTCACTTGCATTTCCCAAGAAAAACAAAGGCCGCTCGGATTTTTTAACGGCGCGTAATTTATCGAGGCGTTTGGAGCGAACAGATCGACAGATTAAAACGCGCCTGAGCGAAATGCAGTTCAATTAGCCACGGCATTGAATTACGAAGGCAATAACTGACGTGTCAGCTCGTATCCCCCGATAACGACAATGAGCGAGAGCGGAGGGGAAGCGAAATTTCCCCCCGAGCGCGCGCGGAAATTCGGTGTACCGCGACTCGTGTCTTGACGATCCCGCCGCGCAATTTCCCAGCCGGCGGAGCGAAGCGAGGAAAAAACGCGAGACAAAGTCCTTCCTTCATCTGCAAGTCGAATCGGCTCTCTAAAATTTCAAAATGCGATTTGCCGCAATTAAAGCCCTGCGAAAACTGCATTAGGCGAATTTGCATGCTGATGCGGAGGATGAAATCCAACGCGTATTTTCTCCCGGCCAACAGGGAATTTTTTCGGAACGTTGAAATTTTGCAAAGAAGAATAGAATTTTTATAAATCGATCCTTGTTGAACGAACCTATTATAAAGGTATATTTATCCTGAATAAAATGCAGCAAGAAATAAAGTAAGCACCAAGCCCTTGGCAGTTGGATTATTCTGAATGTAAAAAAATAAATAGATTCTCTTTGCAAAGTTCGTTTGCAGAAAATCGGCGTGGGATAGGTAATTAGCGATTAACGAAGCAGCTTGTCTCGGGCTCGCCGAGCCGGAATATTCGAAATAGCTCGAGCTCTCTCGAGCCTGGCTCGTTTAATCTCCTCCCCCAAGCCCTCCTCCCTCCTCCGCCCGTTTTTCATTTCGCGACAATCTCATTTGCAATCTACGGCGCCATCAAAGTAATTTCGCCGCGGATTAAAAATGCTAATTCCGGCTGGAGCTCTCAGCAGAGAGAGATAGAGAAAAGTTCATTCGCGGCTCGGCCTTAAAGTGGCCGCGAATCGCTGTTTGCGGCGGGGCCGATAGCATCGGGCGGCAAGCCAAGCTTTCTCTAACCGCGAAGGGAGGAGATCCTTCCGCACTACTGGCACCCTGACCTACGCCACGTATCTCTCGAGAGAGATAAAGATGGCTCCCCTCACTCGACTCTCCCTTTTTTCTCTCTCTCGCTCTCTCTCTCGCTCTCTCTCTCCCGACCGACCGAACAATGACCCTCGTGGCAGCCGATTGAAGGTACAAGAATTGATCGGAATGTAGGCCAGAGTAACCAAACAGACGCGAGAGAGAAAGAGCTGTAATTGCCAATATCGAAGGATAAAGTAATCAGCGACGAGCTCCGTTGGCTGTGTGCGTTGGAGAACGAGACGGGATAAAGGGAGTACAATTATGCAGGAAATTCAAAACCGCCAAATTCCCGAATGTGCCGTCGCATAAATTGGATTAGAGGTCGACGTCCGCTGTGGATTGGAAAAATTTCCTGCTAGAGAGAGAGAGAGAGCCGTTTTTATAGTTTCTCGCTCGGATTTTTCACGCGAGGCCAAATTTTTTTTTTTTTATTGATATTGCGTTCGTTATAATTGCAATAAAAGTAAAGTCGGTGAATATTGCTTCCTCGATGGTAAAAAATGTTAAAAAAACAAAAAACAAAAAACTAGCTTTAGCATGAAAGAATAGTAATAAGGCAGCAAAGTGGCCCTCGCTTTAACGAGGTTCATACTTTGACCGAGGCGGAGGCGTTGTTTACGTGATTTTCCCGAGAGCGAGAGTGCGCCGCTCGTGCATAGAGCGCTGCTTTGGAGGGGACGGCGGGCTCGGAAAATCGAAGAGACACGCCGCTCGCTCGTTGCTCGGATGTCTGCCCTCTGAGCGCATGGCTGCAAGCGCCTAATGAAATCTGCGATCGCGGCTAATTTTCCTCCGCTCGGCGAGCGTGAAATTGGCCAGGGTGATTCGAAAAATTCGCCGAAAACGGAGGGATAGCCTCGCGAACGTTCGGCGAGGGCGTCAGCTAGAAAAAAGCGGCGTCTCACGTGCTCGCGATCGATCGGCCAAAGCTCCGACTAGCTGCATAAGCACGCGTACAGTCGGACGGAAAAAGAAGAGCGGCATCGTTCGATCTGTTTAACTCGGGCCAACGATACACGAGTCTCTATGGCGATTAGCGAGTCGTTGCACCCGACCCTGACCGTGTTCCCGGTGAGTCTTTGCACACATCAGTCAGAGGTTGCTGCTGCAGGAAAGAAAGAGCACCGCCGGCAGCGAGCGCCATTTCGCGGCGGCAGCGGCGGCGGCGGCGGCGGCGGCACGGAAGAAGGGGTAGACTGCCGGCAGACGCCGACTTTGGGGGCGGTGACCGGCCGCCAACGCGAATCAATACCCGCAGGAACAGGAAGCGCCGGCGGCTGCTGCCGAAGAGAGCCGAGACGACGACGGCCCCAAGCAAGAGGCGCCGCAGCGCACGCGAGCGCACGGGCCTTTTTCCCGATCGTTTCAGCTGTTGGAGTGTCCTTGAGTTCTCCGGCTCTCGTCCTGACGTTTCGCCGAGCCGAGGAGCATCCGTAACGGCTCTCCTTTTCGAAAGCGAAAGCCCTCTCGACTTTGCCAAGTTCAGCGCAATGGAGGAGCGCTGCACGAGCGCCGATAAGAAGGACGCCGCTTAGGTGGAGACAAAGAGACTGACGGGCGCGAGCGATGCCGCCTTTGACGCGCGCTTGCCAAAAGAAATGCCCCGGTAAAAGCGCCACTTCCCGACGCTCGATTCGCTAATCTCTTTCTCTTTCTCGCGCTAATTGCCCCGGCCGATAAATCAGTTGTTTTCATTAATAGAAGTAAAAAATCTCTGCTACTCCGAGTGCTTTCTAACCGCAAGTACGGCATTTCACGCCTCGACTCGCGCTTTTTCTCCCATTACCCAAGACATTGCGCAAAACTGTTACGACGAAATAAACCTCCTTTTCCAGTCGCGCTAGAGATCGCACCTGATTCGCGCGCGGCATTAAATCGGCGCTTCTCTTTAAATTATCAGCGGATAAACTACAGGCGGAAAGCGAAAGTAACCAGAATCCAATATCGCAATATCGCAATATCGCGGCGCTCTTAACGCGAAGCTCCCTCTTTTTGCTCGCATGAAAAGCGACTCGTCGAAATTGGCAGCCACAAAGGCCGGGCTTTTTCGCCTCTCG
>UCOM01000008.1:0-122500 GCA_900474385.1 Ormyrus pomaceus | reverse complement strand
CGTTCTCCCCCCCCTGTTTTCCTGCCGGCGGCGAGCAGATCTCTAAGGCGGTTGCTCTCGAACTCAAACGCGCGCAGCGAGCGTTTTATGGACGAAGCGGGGAAACTCCATTTGTTACAGCTTTCCTATTTTTGACAAAAATCCGACAAAGTACCAGCGACTATTTTCGATCGCTTCCTCGATTAATGGACGATTTAATCCATTGTGATCCGGTGAAATTGAGATTAATTGACGCTAGAGAATGGACTTTAATTTAGACGATTCTATTTCAGGTGCACTATTCTTTTAATGAGATATCGCTTCTATTTTCATTCTGCTGGAGTATCGCAAACTTGATTATTCAGTGCCTTCCATCGTATCGGATTAAAAATTACTGCATGTCGCAAGCGTTATCGTTCAGTTGAACTTGAATCGTACAAGTTTAAGTCGCCGAAAATGATTTTTATTAAAAAAATAGCCGCACGGAATCTGCAAGTAGCTCTCAGTCATGACTGAGAGATCGTGTCGTTGAATGGAGTAAAGTCGGCAGATTGAAAGACCCGGCTTGGCGTGCAAAAAAAAAAATAAAAAAGAAAACAAAAAAGGAGAAACGATCAATTGAAAAATCGAACGGCAGAGTTTCGATGGCACTTTGGGCCGGTAATAGCACAGGACAGCGTGCGCGTGACCTGAATTCCGCGACAGACGACGCGGGTTGCGCAAGCTTCGGCCGACTAGGTATAGGCTAGTACAGGCGTTCGCGTAAAAATCGGCTGGACGCTGGCGGTGCATCCGCGGCGGGCGGTAAGGTCCGCTTACGTAAGGTCGAATTGGGAAAACAAACCTCGTCGTCGTGAGCGGGAATGCGTGGCAAGCGTGCAGTTTGGTTAGGTGCCGTCCTCTCGATCTCTAGCTCGATACGAGGGGCTCATCGGTGCACTGCCTTGGAGTGGGCTCGGAGCTCCGGACGCGGCGCCACACCCCGGCGAAGACGTTCGTGCGGTCTCGCTAGGTCGCGACTGGCAGCGGCGGCGTATCGGCGGAGCGCGTGGAGACCGTATGCGGCATCGTCGGCGGCCAAAGCGGCAAGGCTCTCCCACTTCCCTCGCGCTCTCCCTCTTTCGCCTCTTTCGCCCGAGCGACCCTCCCCTCCTCCGCCTCTTCTTCCTCCCCCGCCGCGACCCCGACACACGTATTTTTATCTCTCTCTCTCTCTCTCGCTCTCTCCCTCTTTCTTATCTCGACGCTGCTGCTGCTGCTGCTGCTGCTGCTTCTTCGCTACACGGCCCCATTCTCTTCTCTCGAAATACATCGACCGGCGATCGATGCGAGCCTTTTTTTACCGGCGAGCAGCCACCGATCGATCGCTCGCGAAAAAGCTTTCATTATTTCTCTTTATTAAGCTTTCGGATACTCTTAAAGTAGAAAAGAAGGACGCAAGTAAAATTCAAGCATCATTTCCCGATTTCAGTTCAATCGAATAAACTTAGCTTGCAATTTCGCTTCAACTCTTTGATTGCTCTATTGTGATTGATTTCCATATTCGGCAATTTTCCGCGGCAGCTGCGTTTTCACTTTCTAGCCCGGCGCATCCAGCCAGGGTCAGATTTCCAAATTTCCCGCGAGCTCGAATTTTTCTCCTGTCGGCGCGGCGGTCGGCGGTCTGCGTGCAAACGCGTCCCCACCACGGCCCGGGCCGACGACGAGTCGCTCCTCTCTCTCCTCGGCGTCTCTCTTTCGCGCTCCGTTCGTCCGCTGCACACCCCCGCCTCCTGCCCCGCTCCGCCGGTAGCCATGGCGATGCCGAAGCCTCGTCGTGCACTTTTTGCAGGCGTCGCCGGCGATGCCTCCTCTCCGCGAACAAACGCGCGCGCGGCCCGATCGAATCTCTGCGTTTCGCGCGGAAATCCGCAACAAGTTGCCAGCGAAGTAGCGGAGCCGCGCCCCGCAAGAGGTCCGCCCGTAAACTCTCCCTCGGTTAACTTTTTCCGCTAAGCTCGGGGACGAGCCTCATATCGGCAGCCTGAGCCGATACGAGCAACGGGGACGGGAGTAATGGCCGATTTCGCCGCTCGACAAGCGCCTAAATATTGCACCTGCGATCGTAAACGCCGCCTGTCGAGGCGCAGCCTTATTCCGCTCGAATATTGCCTTTAGGATGTCCCGATTTATTTCCTAATTTATTCAGAACAAGTTTGACCTACAATTCACTTTACCTGCAATTATCGAACAATTTTTTACAGAGTCGCTTTTAAAAAGAAAGTGAAACCCTGCTCATTTAAATTTAAAGAGTTGTAAGAAAGAACGAAAGTTATGCGTGCACGCCGACGTGCATATACAAAAAGCGCGACGCGAGCGGGCTGTCAATGACTTGCGGGTTACGGCCTCGTAAACAAAACGCATCCTAAACCCGAGTCCGCAGCTATTTTCGAAAGCACAAGGCGACATTTTTTTATTCCACGCTTCGACTCGACTGAACGAGGCACCCAAGTCGGAAACTGAACAATCTTATCTGCCAAGACGCTGATTAGATAGAACCCGAAGGAACCACTGGAGAATAAAACCCAGGCACAAGTTTCAGGGTATATTTGATAAATATAGCCGCTAGTTGCGATGTAATATTGCCGGCGCTAGCGAGCAATTTGTATCAACACGAAAATAAGAAGCTGCCGATTATTTACGATGTCATCGGTCCGGTAATTAAAACCTCGTTAAACACGCGGGTGGAGGCGCTCGTAATCGCGGGAATTCCATTTCGATTTAGCCCGGCAGATTAATTAAGCGATAAATTATTTTGCCTCCGAAGCGACGTACGAGGCGGGGACATCACACGGCGATACTGCATCCTCGCCCTCGTAACTCCTTATTTCACCGTAAAATAGACTCTTGATTACGGCTTTAATTTTGTTTGCCGCAATGACGTCCAATTGCGTTCGCTTTTTCATTTCTATTTAACCTCGCTAAATTTGATTTCTGCTGACGTTCGATCGTAGTTTCGAAATTCAATGCGGTGGAACTCTGCGCATCTAACGTAATTTGCTATGTCTGCGCGAATTGACGTCCCTAAATTCGTCAATTATTTGCAGAAAATTTTGAAAATTCCTAAAATTCAGCCCAGAATTCCGCCCAATTTTCCAGCAAAATTAGAATCCTAAATTTCTTGAAAACAGGGTAAATTCCCTAATTTTCTTCTAAATTGCAAATCTCGTTGAATCTACGCGGAAAACATTCCAAAGGTTCCTCCAGAAATTCAGGGAGAGTCCCTAGGGAGGGGAGTGCTAAAAATGTTAAAATTGAAGATTTCGAGCAAGTTGTCTATTAGAAAACGACAGGGTAGTCTGGTTAAAGGTGGGAAAATTTTAAACATGGCGGTGCAAGCGCGGACAGGCCGGCGCAGCGCGCGTCGATCAATAGCGCCTTGTTTAATATCAGTTCTCAAACTCTGTACAGGCAGCTTCAAGATCGAAAGAGCTCTGCCCGCAAGAAATTGCATTTTTTCTCCTCTCTGGGAAAAATCAATATTGCATTTCGAGCCGTTATTTATGAAAGTTGGCAAACTCTTAATGAAACGATTCCGATCAAGTAATATAAATTTCATTCAAAGTTTGCCCGCTACTTTGGAGGTTTTAATAGAGCTTAAACTCGCGCGCAAAACTGAAGTTAAGTACTTTCTCGGGAGCGCGAAAGTCTTGGTCGTCGATTCTCGAAACACCTTTGGCTATCGGGGGATCTCGGTGCAGAAATAATTAGAATCCCGCTTAATTAATTGTGCCCTCGCAGCTCGTTTTCTTGAAAAATCTTTGAGCAATTAACTCACCCTCGTTGCACCTTTGCCTCGACCTCTTCCGCGTTCTCTGAAGGCTCCTTCGCCCGTCTGCAGGTGGTACAGATGCTGGAACAGAAAGAGAGAGAGGAGATTTTAAAAAGGACGTCGTATGCTTTTTATTTATCCTCATTAGTGTGGGACCTAATGAGAAAACAAGTCAGGAAATTCAGCTATCATTATCAGCGGCGATTGCATTCTATAGTAAAATCAAGGCTCTTGTATCATCTCAATTGGTCTTGTTAAGTTTAATAGAAGCCGCAATAAAAGTATAACCTTCCACGACTTTCGCGACGGATTATCATAGTTAAAGCTCCGATAACTTCAGATTAAAAATAATTAGCAGCACTTAAAAATTGTCAAAGTTCCTTATTAAGAACCTTGCTAAATAAATCGCTTGAAGTAGTTCAAGTTGTGAAATAGTTCAAGTTGCAAATGTAAACAAAAACATGCGACTGGTACTGCAGCACTTTTTCAAAGAGGTTCCAAGTTTCGAGTGAGTAAAGTAGAGTTGTCATAGGTAAAGTGGCGGAAGCGTATATCGGCGAAGGAAAATACCGACGCGTACTCGTTCGGTGCATTGCAGGGATCTGCATTTTCATGCCGAGGCCGAGGGAGTAAAAGCGTTGGCGGAATACGCAGAGTCGACGAGGGGCGGCGCTTGAGGCCAGGACCACGTGCTTCTTTACCGACCATGCGTGCGAGGCGCGCTCGTTCAATACCGCACGTACTTTTAGCCGCTTTTTTACCCCAACGCTTTCATTCCTTTTCGCAATATATATTATTCGCTTTATTAATTTACGATATTCGCAGCTGCTTGGGCTTTAAATCGTCGAAAGTCAGCGCGCATTCAATATACGAGACGAACTAAAACTTTAGATTGTTCGAGTCTTGTAGTGGGCCTAAAATAAAGTCTTTATTTAATTAAGGCAGATCTCGAAAGGTCAACGCTCGGTGGGCAGCTCGCTGACAAAGAGTCCCTCCCCGCGTGCGCGCTCCAGTTTTTCAAAAATGTTCAAAGCAAAAAATGATTAGTGCCGGCTTTCTGCGCACCGATCGATCGCTGCTTCTTCTGCGTATGCACTCGGTCCTGAGCAGGTACGCGGTCTAATTCCCCCGAGCCGCGTGCGTAATCCCGGGAACGACCTACCTACCTAGCAACCTATCTACCTACCCACCCATCTACCTGTCTTGCCAGCGCCGCGGCAGCGCAGCTAGTCAATAAGCACACGCTCGACAGACAGGGGTGCTGCTGCTGCTGCTGCTGCTGCGGCTGCGGCTGCGGCTGCTGCTGCTGCTCTCTCCCTTTTCGTTTGCGCTTTGTTTTTCTTCCGACACCTCGCGCGTTTCTGCGCGCGGAGAGCAAGGCAAATGTCAATATCGGAGGGGCCCGGGCGAACGAGGGCGTAATTAATGGAGGGATCGCCGAGAATTCACGCGCTTACTTTTCAGGGGAGGATCGACTCGCTTCCCTTTTTTACAGGCTTTTAGAGTGATCGAAAGCCAGGAAGTGCAGCGGGGACTCGTGCAGGAGGGAGGTAATAATGCGTAAGGCTATTTTTGGAGACGAGGCCTCGTTGCTCGGGCTTTCGTCAAAGCAGGTTTTTAAAAAGCAACAATTTCAATGAAAATATTTATTAAAGTTTTTACGCGCACAGAGTAAACTAGTTCATAAAGAAACTATAGGAAATGTAAAGGGGCAGGCTGCAGGAAGCCGGCGAATTAAAAATGCCTCTATCGGAGCTCGGATGTCTGTAAGGTGTCGAAGATTTATCGCGGCGGCGGCGTCGATTCTCCGCTCGCGAATAAATTCCTCTCTCCGTATAATGCATGAAATCCATCGGTGCATCGCTCGGACGCGTGATAAATTCGGGATCGGCGGCTGCAGCGCGTCGATTCTCGGGAGAGGAGAGAGGAGAGAGAGAGAGAGAGAGAAGCAGCCGATCGGAATACAAAGAGCGCGCTGCCGCCGCCTCGGCTGCACTCGGCTTAAAGCGCGGCGCGCTTTAATTTTCGGCGCGGGCGTGTCGCCTATGAATTATGTAAAAAACGCCGCGGCGGCACACGTGTCGGGCCTCCGCAAGCAGCTCCTTTATCTCCGCCGAGGCATCGCTGACAAAACCAAGCGTTTTCTTGGGCAAATTTCCCTCGGAACAAGTGCAAGTAGCGGCTCCCTCGCGATCCTAGAGTTTCTGCTGAAATCGAGTTGAGACAAGGCCGCATAATGAGTGTAATACTCGAGCAATTAGAAGCACGCTCCCGGGCGGCAGCTGCAGGAGTGCTCGCGATTACTGCCCGATAAGCTAATTAAAATATTTCGTGAATACGGACTCGTTTCGCGCGGCAGATGCGCGCGGATAAGCCGCGCCGAATGACTCGTCGAGTGACGATCGCAATTAGGTCTCGGCGCGTTCGCGTGCCTATATTGGAATCTTCCATTGCTATCTGCTATCCTTGAGCGGCGGCGCGATTAATTGCCGTTTTATGAATTTTACGACAGGTCCGCTGCCGCTGCCGCTGCGGCTCCGGCCACTTGATAAAAGCCCGAGGCTTTATGAAGCCGTTATCTGATCAATAAGCGCGTGTTTACGACGCGGAGGAAGAAGAGGCGAAATTGCCCTGCGACAGCCGCTTAAGTAGTCCTAATGCTCTTACACAAACAATTGCCCACAGCCTTACTTGCTTAATGAGCAAAATTAGTTTGCGAATTGGACAGATACGTATTTCTATGTATTCTCTCGAGAGCGGACATTCCACTCGAGCGTTAGTTGAGAAAAGGCGTCTTTAAATATAAAGAATTGTAAAGTATAATTCGAAACAGATTTTTTGTATATTTCTGAAGCTGCTTCTCGAGTGTCTGTAGCTCGTAAATTTCAAAGCCGCTTCTATTTAAGGAAATGTTTTTTCTGGCGGCGAAAAACTCTTTGCTTCCGCCTGAGGCTGAAGTGTCATCCCTACCAGCGGCAGCAGCTCTCGCGCCTGTTTACGGCTCCATCTTGCGTTAAGCGCACGACTCGGCATTGCAGCCCTTAAACAAATACGAAACTCGACTCTGCTTCGTTTTCTTCGTTGCTCGAAATCTCGGCATATAATGTTTAGTCTACCGCGAGTGCACTGGCCTTCGCGTATTCCCCGAAGGTGGAAAAAAAATCAGGTAGCAGCTGAGTCAGAGCCCAGAGCTCGAAAGTGCGAGCACCGAGCCAGGCAGCAGCAGCTGCTTTTTATTCGCGAATCGCGATCGATTTTCGCCAGGTGCTCCCCGCGCGCTTTTCTCGAATCTGCGAAACGATATCGGCGCATTGTTCGCCGCTGCCTCGCTCTTGCGACCCTCGCTCTTAGCCGCGGTATTCAGGAAGATCCGTCAAGCGTCGCTGTCGAAGAATAGACGGAAGAAAATCTGGCGAACGGCTGCGCGGCTCTCTCGGCGAAGCCATTGTTCCGGAGGTCAAAGTCGACGGTTTGCGCGGAACAGCTGGGAATGGGCAAATATAAGCGGCGATATCTCTCGCTCTCGTCGCTCCTCTCAGCTGACTTTGGCTGTAATTTCGACAAACCGATTGACGAGGAGCATAGGCTGCAAAGGTGTGTACGGGAGGCGCCGGTAGTGGTATAAGTATACACTAGCGACAGATGGTCGGCGGACGCGCGGAGCCGTTGCTCCCATTAGAAAGTAACCTATACGCCCGCCAGTTGTAAAAAGCAGGTTCTTTTCCGAGGATCCAATTGGAATTTCGGCCGCCGGGGAAAAAATTCTTCGAGCCGAGCACTGCACTTTGTAATGCTTCCGTACCGCTTGCTTTATGCTCCTCACTTTTTATTGCTCCAGCTTTTTAAGGCTATTTTCGGTTGCCGGCCGAAGGCCCCGGAGATTGCTATCTCAATCTTCTTGAAACAAACATTCATTTTAAATCCAACTACTGTACATCAGGAACTTTATTTAGCACTTTTTAATGATACTCTGAACCCCACTAAAAATCCTATTGAATATTTCGGTAAAGAAGTAAAATTATTATTTTGAACTTCTAAAAGTGTCGCAAGCAAGAATTTTCCCTCCACAGAATGCAGGAGAATAGCCGAGGCTAGAGAAATTTCTCGTAAGCGGGGAAGGAATAAAGGAGCAGTGGTCAATTTCTTTGTTGTGTGCAAACATCCGCAAACACATTTCAGTCCAGACAAAACGACGTGAGAAAAAAGGCGAGTCCAGCTCCTAATCCCAACATAATACGAAGGTCCTCGCGGAAGATCGAGGCCGAGAGCGAAAGCGAGAGAAGGAGAGGGAGGGGGGGAGGGGTTGCATCAAATCGATTTTACGCCGGGAATTCGGAGCTTGTCGCGCTCGCACGAGAGAAAGAATAATAATTCCAAATTATCCTCGCATCGCCGACCAGAATTGATGACTGCCAAGTCCCGGTCCCCGACTCATTCGTTACACGCAGCGTTCATCATTTTTCTGATAGCCAGGACGCTCGGCTCCGTAAGTGCACTCGCCTTTATCGATCGATTTCTGTAAATGCAGCGACAGAAAAGGAGCGCGTTCGCACGATTAAGCGACGGGCTTTCATGCGTATACCTCGCTGGCGGCGGCGGCGGCGAAAAAAATCGATAACTTCGGGGGGCAGACAGTTTTAAAAGTCGCAATTATTTCTGGCCTATAAATTACACTTACCAATTCGAAACTGCAATTTCGGTTTAGAGGAAGAGGGAGGAAATTAAAAATTTTATTTTTCCACTTTAATGGCATTAACGAGAAGCGTCGAGTTTAATTAAAAAAGAAATTTATTGCAGTGACGGCGCCGTTTCGAAAGTTTAAAACGACCGAGAAAAAGGAAGGCTTGCCTGGAAAGTGTTTGTAAAGGCGGCGAACAAGCGCCCTTTTCCTAGCAAAACAAACGCGAAAGAGGAAAAAAAAAAAGGCGGAGGTTTTCATCGTTAAAAAAGGCCTCGGCCGGCGTTTCCACTCCTCCGTCTGGCCGTACAGAAACTCGGCTGGCTACTGGCCTGGGCTAACGGCTTTAATAATTATTTTTACAACGTTTCCGAGTATGCGAGCGGTCTCGCTTGGGCGCCTTGCAGCTGGCTCGTTCCAACCCCGTGACATAAGGGCGTCCCTCGGCTGCATGTGAACGGCCCGAGCCAGGATGCACGCCTTTTCCCATTCCCGGAGCGAGAGAGAAAGAGAGAGAGAGAGAGAGAGAGCGAGAAAGCGAGGCCTTGCCGCGAGCGTTTCACGTCCTGTAGGTTTCTCTATACCGCGCGCGCGCGCCTACGCCCTCGACGAGTAAGCTCCTTTTTCAAATTTATAGCCCGATGCCAGCCGGCGGGCTCCGCTTTTTTTCGCTAGCCAAGCAGGGAATTGTTTTTCTTTTTCAATCTGGAAAATCGAATGAAATTTTAAACTCGAGCTCGAATTCCTGCGCAGCTCCCCAATCCGATTATTGGCGCACGAAATCAAACATCGGAAAACGAAGCCGTGCAATTCGTTCCTGCGTCGACAGTTTTAGCGAGGCTCGAGCTTCTCTCTCTTTAGGCTTACGCTTCTATACAGTACGTGACGGCGTTTTCGTCTCTCCGTCCGTGCTAAGAAGCTCGTGCGGGTCTTGAGCCGGGAAAAGGAGAGCCGGGAGAGGGAAGAGCCGAAGGGGTGAGGTTTTATTATTATACCAAAACAACCCCGTGTGACGAGACTCGACCTACCAACCCCCCGTCGACTCCCGTAAACGATGCCCGAAATAAAACTTGCGCAATCTGCAGATTTCGTTAATCCTCTTGGATCTTTCCACACCTAATTCCTGCTATAGATATAGTAGCGTTTTTTAATTCACTGGAATTACAAGTGTCTTTAAAAAGATTGAATCCTTAAGGGCGTCTGTGCTTTTTCAAACAAGTTGAGAACAAGCAACTGTCTTGACCGATCTCGAAAAGACACTTTACGAGCCGGCACACTCGAAAAGTAAAAATAGTTTTGAAAAGTTCTCCTCTCCCGATTCCTCGAGCGACGTCGAGCAGAGTTCCTCCGCGGAGACAAAGCTTTGCCGTTAGACTCTCTCGTTGTAAATTTGATTTTTTGCGGAATTTATAATTGCCGAGCGCAGATGTACTCGCTCGCCTCGGGCCGAGTCCTGGAAAAAGTAGCCGAGTTAGTCATTCGCCACGGATTGATACGCATCGGTCGGCGAGAACAAGCTGCGTGTGAGAAAGGCTCAGAAGGAGTATACAGTTCGCATGTATATGGCGTACGCCTCGGTGCCAGTGGAACGAAGGCACTAATCGACAGGTGCTTACGGGGGCCGGAAGAGTTCGTGTACAGTCGCCGAGGTCCGACTTATCCGGACAAATTATACCTCGAGTCCGTTTCTGCATTGCTGCCTTTCAACGTTCGACTTATCAAAGTCGACAAAGCATTTCAGCCCTTATCTATGCGAGTATCCAATCTGCCTAATTTATCGGCTCGGCTTTTTCAAACAGAACTTTTATTCTCCGAGATAATGAAAATAATTTACATTATTTTATTCTTGCGCTAACCGATCTAATAATATTATCTTAACCCCGCTCTGAAAGAGATAACCAGCATTCCAAATATTTATGACCGAAGCATTAACGTTTTCTCGAGAAACTGTCGAAAAATGTAAAATTTGTCGAAAATCCTAATATTTACCCGTAGCGAAGAGCAGGCCTGCATCCGCTGCACGATCCGTTTAGGAACCGGCGGCGGGGCGGGGGGAAAAAAGGGGAAAAGCACGTGGATCGTCCTCCACGTGGAGGTGTTATTGTTTTGCGGCGGGGATCCTGGGCTCGGTGGCCCAGTGCAGAGGGATCGAGGTAGGCAGGCAGGATTTTCGAGGGTCAGACACCCCCGAGCGGCTGGCGCGACCCTCCAGGAGGGATTTCATTCATGCCCCCGACGGAGAGTGAGAGTGAGCGAGCCTCCCCCTCCCGGGCCGTTCGATCGACCCTCCTTCCTCGCGAGAGCGGCCGCCCGAAAAAGGGGATACGGCTTTATTATAATGCACTTTCTTGCTTTAATAAAGTTGTAATGCGCTGTTTAGCGCCGCAACTGCCGCAACTGCAGCGCGGTAAGCCGAGGAGGGAATGCAATTTTGCATGTTATTATATTTTTTGTATCGTGTGTTCCGCCGCTTTTATTACCCAGGCCGCACCTGTACGGAACACGTGTTTCACTCGGACGAATTACGTCATTTTAAACTTTTAAGCCTCTTCATTATTGTTATTAAGAATCTCATTATTGAATATTTTAATGATACCGATCGCCGGCCACATATCTTATTGTTTTAATGATACAATGTTTCCTTGCCGAGCAATTTCAGCTTGCAAGCTGAATTACGGTTTCATATACGGTACAGTATTTTATAAATAATTTAATGTTGAAACGAGAAGAACGGCTTCCCGGTCTCGTTGTATCGTTTTTATCGTTTGACGGCTAATTAGGAAAAGTTGGCCAAAGAATTTCGATTCTCTCTGCGTGGAAGGTATAGGTCAGCTCTTAATAAAATATTGAGGGAGTGACGCCCCTCCGTCCCGACCCCCATCCGGGAGCTTTCGCGCAATAGAATGACCGCTCTTTTTCACGGTCTAGGTCAGCTTTCGTATATACACAAGGAAGCCGGCCGACTTTCCTTTCATCTTCGGGCTCTTGAAGCATTGATTGCTACTGATTCGGCAATTCCATTTCGAACTGATTGGATCGCAATTTCGGTGGGAAGCACTAGTTTCATTTATTCATTCTCTCGCTTGGAAAAAGTCATTTCGACTTTGAAACTATAGGAAAAAGAGACAACAAGTTTTCGGCAATCGTTAGAAAAAGATTTCTCGTTGCTTAAGCTTGAATAGTCAGCAGAAATGGCTTTGAAGTCTAGCCTCGGGAACGGGCGAAACTTTGAAGTTCAAGAGGGCGAATGTGCTGAAGGGGGCCGCGTCAGCAAAGAGGTTCAGGGCCAAGTGCAGGAGGTCTGCTCTGATTTGAGGAAGTGGACGGCTGCAAGAAGAGGAGAAGAGACGAGGCGAGAAGAGAAGAAGAAGAGGAGGCATCTTCTCCGGTGAAAACGTCTAGACCACCAGGTGTCTCGAGGACTTGGCTCGGCAGCTTCCCTCTCTCCTGCTCGGCCGGAGGCGAGAGCCGCGTGCGAGGGTGTGGCACGCTTCCACATAATTAGGCACGCGAGGGTCCCCCCTTTTTTTCCAAACCCCTCCGAGTCACCGTGTCGACGAGCCCCACTTGTTCTCTCCTCTCTCTCTCTCTCTCTCTCCCACGAGAGATTTTGAATCTCGTGAGCGGCACGAGCCGAAAGCAGAGGAGGAGCCGCCAGCAGTCGCCCGTATTATAGCTCTTATGCAACGACTCGTTCACCCGATATTTAAGAACCCCACCGACGGACGGGGGAGAAAAGAGAAGAAAGCGATCGTTTAACGGCTTTGCACGAGCCTCTGTTCCTTTGACTGCGGATCGAGATTGCTGCGGGGAGCCCGCTGCCCTCTACTTCCGAGATACTCCCAAGCTATTTCTGCCCGCTCCTGATTTCACATTTTTTCACTGCCGCTGCCCAATTCGCGCGAAAGCATTTTTTTTTTAGTGATCGAGCCGCGCTCAAATGCGCAGAAGAGGCGAGAAGGCCTGGCTCGCTTCGGCAGAAGGGTTGTCAGTCGGCTTTTCCCGTAACCCAAATCGGAAAAGAGCGGGCCGTGACCCTGACCCCGAACAGCAGTCATAACGCTTAGCGCCCTTGCACCTCGGAGGGTCCCTTTGGCGCCGGCTCGTCCGCCGGTTTACATTTTATCGCACTCCCTTCTCGGTGCGGAGCGGCGCCCGCTCAGAGGGATCTCTCCGAGCCGGGGCAAACACACCGAAAAACAGGAGGGTCCGACCCCGCCGCGTTCTCTCTCTCTCTCGCTCTGCTGCCGCTGCCGTTAATTGGCCCGTAATCACGCGAGGTTCAAAGTGTCGTCTTCGACAATGCCGCGGCCACTTTGCCGGTGCTCCGCGACAGCTGGTAGGCTCGATGCGCCCGCGGAAGCATCTTGCATCCGGCGCAAGAGGATCGGGGGCAACGCCCAGGCATTAATTCTTGCTCGCGGCCTCGGCTTTAACGATATTTACACCTCGGACTCGCTCGTTAGTTGCCGGGATAAATGGGATCACCTAAATTGGGGGAGGAGAGTTGTTTTTTCCATTCTTTCACTAAATATTGCCATCTCTTCATTTTACAGAACGAGATACTGACCTGGTCAAGATTGTTTTTGGTAATGGAGCAAATTAGTAAACTCATTACGTCTCTGCCCGAAGCGACAAATCAGAGTTTCAAGAATGCCACGCTTCTTTAGATTCCCCGCGGGGGCGCACAAAAACTGCAGCTCGAAAGGCCTTGGGCGCATTGAGAAACGTGAGGTCCATACCGCAAAAGAGAGCGTCGCCGAATAAAAAAGCGCCTCGGCGTGGTCGCGTGGCTCTGCTTTTTCAGGAGGAGCAGCGGCAGCAGCAGCAGCTTTGGAAGCCGCATGAACTCGCGGCAGCGGCGGCGGGGGGGTCAAGGTCCCTTCCACCCGCGCCACGTGTTGGGCGGCACGCGAGACCGATGACCGCTTTTGCCGGAGCGTGCGCAAAAGTTTCGTTCTCGCGCGCGACTCGCAGTTCTCTCCTCGCAGCGCGCACAACTCTCATTAGGCTGCCACTGGCGGCCGTTGTTTTTTCGATCCCCTCTGTGCGATGCACTTCTTTCTCGTCTGCGCCGACGAGCTAACTGTCTACTTCCTAACTTAATCCGTGGCTTCCGACGCCAAGCAATCTGATATCCTTTTTATTTTCATTGCCCGAGAGCGAGCGCCCAGTCGAGCGCCCGTTCCCAGGATTTTTCTATCCGAGCTAATCAATTTGTGTCGTTGAGAGCCTTAAAAAACCGCTGCGCGAGAGCGAGAGAGAGAGAGAGAGAGAGCGATAAGGAAAAAAAGAGGAAGAGAGGATTGAGAGGCAAATTGGACGACGGCGGGCCAGTCATGTCGCTTGAGTGCGGCTTCCGTCGACCACATTACAGGTTCATAAAACCTGTTAACCGCTGATTATGCGCGCGCGGGACGTCACTGCTGCCCGGCTATCTTTGCATGAAGCGAGAACTCGCCAGGAACGCTTCGGCGGCAGCTCTCGAAATCACGACTAACCTCTCTATTCACTTTCGCTTGAAAGCAAATTAAACGATACGACGCGAATGTGCGGCAGGAATTCTAATTAAACCTACAGTTTCCGAAGCTGTGAAATGGAAATATTTTCCAAAGTCCGCTGAATTGTTATCTGGGTTGGGTGTTTGCGGGTGCGATTGAATCTCGCGGAATTATCTCTCACGGGCTGCGAAGCGCAACAGATAAATTCATCCCTGGCAGATAATGATCCCTAAATCTTCCTTTATCGCTAAGTAAATTCCGTCGCCTTCGGCTCTCCGGGCTCATGGGGGTGCAGAGCTGCTTTTACGAGACAATGCGTGTATATAAGGGCGTCTCGGGCACGTATAACGGAGGCCCGCATTCCCGGAGCGCGACTTGGAAGCGCGTCGCCGTCTTCCGGCTCTTTACGCCAGAGTAAATATACGATAGAGCAGCTCGAAATTAAGCCGGGAGAGCCTCGAATGCTGCCTGCAGCCGCTTAAATCACTAGCTTAAACTAGCTGCAAAGCCCTTATCCTTAGGAAAGGAGAGAGAAGAGAAGAGAAAATTGAAGGCTAATTTGAAAATATCCCGTAATCCCGAGCGGATAGCGTATCGAGGTAGAGGAACAGCTGCGGAGGAGGAACTAAATCTATCGGACGTATGCGCGCCGCGGTCGTAGACGTGCCGCTGCATAATGCAGCCGCCGCTCTCCGTCGCGAATCGAATTTATGGAGCTCGCGAGGCTCGTCTAATTGGCCAGATGGCAGCTGCCTAAAAAAGCCCGGAGCCGCGCAATTGGCCGCGGCTCGCTCGCTCCGCGCCTCGAATGTCAAGGGTGAGGATTAGCAAAATGGAAGTAGAGCGCGCGTGAGCGAATCTCGGCAGCGAGCGATAAAGCTCTGGGAGTGTGCGCGCAAAGTAGTACGTACTACTCCCAATGTATGTCTGTAGGTTAATGCAATTCACTCAGATCTCATTGCGCGAATTGTGCAGCGCGCGAAATTGATTGATAGGCTCTTTTGTTTCAGCGACAGCGCTCGCCCGAGATACATCAGCCGCCCGATGCTGATACGCCGCGGCGCGCAATCATCGAATTACATCTTTCTCGCCGCCGCCGCGGCTTTTTGCCCCTGCGGGCCTTTTTTGCTTTCGTAGCATCTCTGGAAAGGTCGTGTCACGGCCGGGGATGATGAATTCGGCGCCGATTGTGAGCAGCCGCTCGCGCGCCGGCAGATGTCCGCGCAAAGCAAGTGAAAAACCGGTCGTGTTGATGTAGCTGCCGTCGCGAATTGCTATAAAAATATCCGCCATTGTGAGCGACGCCTAAGCCCGTAACGGTCGGCCGCCGCTGCTGCTGCTGCTGCTGCTGCTGCGAGACAGAAAGAGCCCCATTCACTCTCTCTCTCTCTCTCTTGCTCAGCCGCTTTTGATTCAATTATTCTTTCGAAAAACACTTTTATTTCCTCTCTCTGCCATCAGGCTTCCATACTTTAATTCCCTGTACACGGAATGAAAATTAAAGCTCGAGGATTTAAATGATTGAAAAGTAGAAAATGGAATTTTGAAAAGGTGGTATATAGTAGGGTAAGTTTTCTCGAAATTTGGTTATCGGCCTCGGACGCTAGTGCCGAGTGGCCGGTCGTGCGAAAAACTCGTTTGAGCAAGCCGGGCGCGCATAAACTCTGTCCCTCCATTGTCGGGGCTAACGTGCATTAATGCGAGATTTATCTGTATTGTACTCGCACGAAGCGGACGATCATTAAAATCGGCCAGGTGTCTGTCCCTCGGCCGATAAAAGTCCGGCAGAGCAGAGTTCGTTACAAAAAAAATAGCGCTCGGCGCGCAGAGGCTGATAGTTTTGTCGAGTTTGGTCGAAAGTGCGCCGGCTTAGCATGACAAAGAGAGGCGGCCGATACGCGTCATCGATTCTCGCGTGAAAGCTCCAGGTAGCCGCCCCTTGGGGAAAAGGTGAAAAGAGCGCCGACGCAAGAAGTCTCCGAGGTACAATAATCGCCGGACAGCTGCGGGAGATGCGATCGCTCAAATGGACCGGCTGCCCCACCTATGCCTATTTCGATAATTAAATTTTCCTCTCCGCTGCCTGCTTTGACTTCTTCCGAGCTGCCGGCTAATTCGTTAGGAGAAAGTGCTTTGTTGCCTCGAGCCTGACTTATTGCACGATCGCTTTAGCTCGCAGACGCGTTTCTTATCCGCGGACAGGTTATCATTAGTCCGAAAAATCGAAAAAGTCCGCAGCTCCTCTTTTGGCAGCTGCTTCCTAAATTCTCGGTCATTCCTACTCGCGCGCTCTCTTTTTTCCAAGACGTACGCACTCGTAAAAGGAAGTGTATTTCCTCCACACGTGCTTCTCGTTTCGCTCCAGATTCTCTCCTAAACTCAAAGCTCGCACATCTGTCAAAAATCCTCGGCGTCTGCTCCCCTCCCCCCGTTCAACTTTCTAGTGTCGTTTTCAAAAATACTTTTCCGCGAGGATTTCAAACGGGATTCCTGTTTCACAATGATTAACCTCATAAATTCGAGATTAAAGGATGGACTATTCAAAACCTCCGAGAGAAAGAGACACCGTGCGACTCCTGATTCGGCGCGTCAGTGCGAGCGAGGGGATTCGTTCTAATCCGATTAATGGAAGCGAAAAAAAACTCTCTCGTGCCATCTGCCGAGTTTCCCTCGAGCTCTATAAGCGATGGGAAACCAAGGCGGAGTCATAAATTCCACAAATCTAAAATCGGCGCCGAGTTCAAGTCGAGAGCGGCTGAGAATTAGCGGACCCCCGCGGCTCGTGTTCAGAAGCTTTCTATCCTTATCGCCGAGTTATAATGAAAATTTTAGCCCTCCAGCGATGTTGTTTATCTGCCGAGAGTATAGAAATCTAAAACGAACAAAGTATCGCATTTCTGACTTTAACTTATTTTCAGACTGTTTTTACTTGTGCATATAAATGTAAAATTTTTAGACTCAGAGCTTCCATCTAGCATATAATATTTGCAATGCTCCTCATTTATCCTTTCGTATCAAAGCCGCGCTTAGCTGAGAAAATCAGTAGCAACTGCAGTTTGCTAACTGTAGTGGCTGCTTTCCACGCAGCACTTAGGGATGCACTCAGGGATGCGCAGCGTGTAAGCCAGAAAGGCTCTCTCTGGCGGTTGCCATGGCAACTGTACAAACAAGATGGTGGACAGCTTCCGGTTTCTTGGGTCAGCCGGCGGCAGCTGCGGGGATCTAGTTTCTCTTTTCTCTAGGCCTTAGGTACACAGACGCCTGCACGCGCCTGCATAACCCGGGAAAAAAGGCGATCTGAACAATTCCAACTTTTGTCACTAATAAAACTGCGGGCTGCATCAAATTTGGTTCATTAAACGAGAAATAATTTTTTTTTTTTTTTTTGCCAAAATTACTGCACAGCACACGCTACTCTATAGTATACCGATTTTCGAAGCTGGATCGACGCGAGGGCGAATTTCGCGAGTTTAATTGTCGCCCGTCTCTATCTTTATGTAAATAAGCGCAATTAGCCTTGGAACATAAATCAAGCCGAGGACGTGGATCGATCGGGCATGTGTGCGTGAAATGAAACGGAACCGCGCCTAGGCCGATTTTCCTTCCCGAATAAAACTAATGGCCGTCTGTAATTGGGATTAGCCCTTGGTGCAGCAGGGGTGCGTCGCTGCTGCTGCGGCCATTAGAATTAGAATTGCGCCATTGTGCCGCGCGGCACATGTGCGACTCGATCTCGGCCCCGCTACTTTTTTTTAGGTAATTCCTCGCGAGATGAGCCCGGCTTTTCCACATTAGGATAAATGCGCCGTTTCGTGAGGGGAGACATTCGATACGATTTATGAAGCGCCGCCCCAAAGCCGCAATGCCGCAAATGTACCGAGGAATCGGCTGCATGCTTTTTTGCTTTTCGCCCGATCGACGCTCTCGCACGAAGAAAAGGGTGAACCCCTTCGGCCCGGCTTTCATTACGGCGGGGGTTCGCTTCTAATCAACCTCTAATTAGTCCAATTACGCGCCACGAGAGAAATCCTAGCCTCACTTTTATCTCGATAATTATTGCGTCTCGACTCGATCTCACTCTGTTCATCGATTAAACTTCAAAGTCCGCAGGCCGGCAGAAAAAACGCTCCTGTGGCGCAAATAAATCACGCCGCTTGCTTTTTTTTTTTTCTTGTCGGCCGATTATTCCTTCGAAATGAGCTGCAGCTCGGCCCTGCCCGCTAATTGCAACGGTAACCGCTGATTTTTCGGCCTTGATTAAAATTTACGATTATGCATCCGGGCCGCTGCCGTTGCCTCGGATTTCGCCATCATGCCGCACGAGTTCATTTCGCTGGGAATTACTAATTACGAGAATCAATATGAAAAGATTGCTTTTGGTGGAGGATACGTAATATCCATTGTTTTAGCCTCTTGAGCAGTACTTGTGGCTGATCTGAACGAACGAAAACTATATTAATTTAGATTGAAAAATCAAGTTTATTTTTAAACTGCTCGAATGGTAAGTAAATTGAAGTTAATAAGTATTATGGAAGCGTCTAGAATTACGATTACCGAAGAGACTCGAGTATATTGGCAAGTTGGTTGCAATTCTTTTAGAACGTATCTAAAAATAGCTTAATAATATTAAAGAGAGAGAATGAACGGGGCGTTACGTAAACTCAGGCGCAGGAAAATTACTCGCTTGCAGGCTGAAGAAAGTGTTGTAAGGATAATCGGGGCGATCTTGGACAGAGTTTTCGTTACTTCTATTTGTGTATCGTGCCAGTTTGAAGCGGGCAGCGGGCAGCGGCGAGCTGCGAGAGAGGCAGGCGACCGAACGAGCGTACGTGCGCTTATGCTCGAGCAGTGATTATCCTTTATCGCGAGCGTTCGCTTATATTCGTGACGTCATAATGAAGCGGCAATCAACGGCATTGTCGACATAATTTACAATCCGCTGTTGTCTCAGCCGATCCGGCGACTCTATTGTTTAAGAGCATCATTTCTTCTCCGGTTGGCCGATTCCTGCGTTTCCCGTTTCTGATTATAATCCATTTAGCGGATCGGCTCCCTTCCGGCATCTTTAACCCATTCAGCGAAAAAGGCGCTGATAACCTTCACGCTCGACCGGCCGCATTGAGGCGAAAGGGGGGGCGGGTCGGATAGAGAGGAGCCGCGCGATTAGAAGAGGGATGAAGCGATGCGTCCACTTCTAGGCGAACGCTGGTCCGGCCGTTTTGTGCCGGCTCCGCAATTACATTACGTTCTCGTCTTTCATTGTATACACGAAACGCCGCGTACTGCTCTGAAAAAAACTAGAGAGAGAAAGAGAGAGAGAAGTACGTAAATGAGGCGCATAGCGAGTGGTTCATCATGTATGTATATAGGACAGGGGAGCAGCTGTCAGACAGCTGTAGAGCCCTTTTTACCTGCTCCATCCATCGTGCGTGAGCGTCCAGCGAGTGCATTTTGGTGCGCGCGCGAGCGAGCGAGAGAGAGAGAGGGAGAGAGGCAGAGAGAAAAAAGCCGCGGAACGGAAGAGAGAGAGAGAGAGGACGAACAAACGGTCGGATAGACGGCGCGCGCGCCTCGTATATCGTCCGGCAAAGTAGCACGTGCTCGTATATACCTTCGTCCTTTCTCCTTTTTCGCTCGGAGGCTCGCAGTAACGGCAAGTGCGTCAATTTCCGTTCTCCGCCGCGGCCTTGGCGAATTTTCTCCCTCCCCCTCGAGGGAGAAGGAGAACGAAGAAGCCCCATAATCGTCGCGAAAACGCGATAATTATTTTCTTTACTGAACTTTACTGGCCTGCCCGCGAGCTCGCTCTCTCTTTCTCGGGACGGAGAAAGAGAGAGAGAGAGAGAGAGCCGAGTAAAAATTGACCTGAGCGTATGGATTTCGAGAAAGGATCTTTTTAAAAAGTTGCAAGAGTCCCGTGGCGCGAGCGGCTTTGTGGAATCGGCAGAGGAGACCTCGGAGACTTTTTGTGTCACGTTTCTCCGCAGAGGCACGAAATCGATTCTTTTCCAGGAGCCTGGTATCTAAGTGTGTTTCCGTCGCCACCCCTGGCGATTTTTCACGGGAATCTCGCGAATGGGACCCGAATTCCGGTTCTTTGTGCCCCGCGCGACCGGGGCGGAGTCGAATTTTGCCTTTCAAATCCGAGTAATTTCGCGTAGGTCTCCTTTTCCTATTGACAAATGCTGCCATCTTTTTCTACCAGATTCATAATTAAGCAACGCGCTCTTTCTTATACAACGTCTAGACAAGTCTAATTTGTCAAGGAACGTATACCGATCGAAGTTTCTTATACAGATAATGCTCGGCGCAGATCGGGCCCGAGTTATGGCAAAAGCCGTATAATTATTCGGCGGCGTAGTGAGTCAGACGTCACGCACACCGAGCCACGCTCAGCTGCACCTCGAAATCGATAGAGCAAATCTAGCCAGATTACATCCTCATGGGGCTTCCCGTGATGCTAGTAATCCCCCGTGATAAACCGCGCGAACGCAGTTTAGAGCCTGCCAAGATACCTCGACCTCCAGACCGCCGACTATTGCCAAGATACCGAGCAATCGCCACTCGTCGATCAACAAACGATCCTGCAATTTCGAGACAGGCCGTGGAAAAGCTAGGCGACGATGCGCGATGTAGCAAAGACAGCCGGGGAGCAAGTTTAAAACTGGAAAGCGAAAAAAAGATGGCGTCGACCGCACGCACGCGCCGCTCGGCCGAGTGCGGCTTTCATCCAGGGAAAACGACAAAAGAAATTTATTAGCGCACATGGGTTCGGAAGAGCATTCCGCACGGCAACGATCATCATCATTTCCCTGTTGGTCGCGCCGCGAAAACTGCCATACGCGCGTGCGCCTCTCTCTCTCTCTCTCTCTCGCTCTCTCTGCCTCGGCATATTGCGCCGCCTTTGCATTTTTCAATGCTGACTGCGCGACGCACGCAGCCAAAAGGAACAAATTTCACCTTGTCATTAAACGCACGCGCAAAGCCGCAGGCCAAAGGGGGCCAGAAAAATTCGCCCGATGGAAATTGCCCCGTGGAAAAATGACTAACTGTCTTGCTAATGGCTCTTAAGGATCGTAGTCCCGTCTTAAACCATATGTTGCAATACGCGCATTTCTCTTCTATTTTAACGATTCGTTGGAAAAATTTCAAGTTCACTCGAATTTGTTCAATTGGTTTCGCGATTATTAGATCCTGCGTTAATTAAAGCCCTTTGTGGCCGGGCATTAGCATTTGAAATTTTCTCGCCGGCGAAACAAAAGCAGCGGCAGCCGAATTGGTCACGGCGCGCGACAGTGGCGAAATCTAATATCTAAGTGAATACATTTTTCGAGGGCGGCGCAAATTTTCTCGGCAGCCTGCGCGCGGCCTGAATAATGTAAGCGGGCTTTAGAATTTTCGAGCGAGAGAAAAAGGAGGAAGGTGCGAGCGAGCGAGCGAGAGAGAGAGAGAGAGAGAGAGAGAGAGAGAGAGCAGCACCTACACAGAGAGCGGGCCTTAGCTCGGCGGGTCGATCGGGTGCGTATGTGTGTGCAGGGCTGCTGCTGCTGCTGCTGCTGCGAACACGTGCGCCAATGGCCGTGCGTGCCGAGAGCGAGAGTGAATTCTCGCCGGCTGCGTGTGCGTGAGCGGGGAGGCTGCGTGACTCATCCTGCGCCGTGGAGAGAGAGAGAGAGAGAGAGAGAGAGAGAGAGAGAGAGAGAGAGCGAGCGAGTCCTGTTTCCGTGGCAGGAAGCAGCCGAGTGGGGGCGGGGATCGATATATCGACTGAGAACGCGCGAGAAAGCCGAGAACTGCGTAACTCGTGCACGAGCCACGCGCGCCCGAGAGCTCCTTCCTTCTTTTCTAAATTTTCCTCCTTCCCTCAAAGTATTCCCCGGAGCTTCTATTTTGTTGAGAAAACTTTCGGAGCGGGAATAAGGGAGCGAGCTAAATAAATACACTCCTTCCACTTACACTGGAGCCGCCTTCGATCAAATTCTTTTTTTTAACTCGACTTTATTAGCCTTTCGTTAATCGACCGCTTATTTATATACACTTTACCAGACTCGTGCTCGCCCCTTCGATCAGAGAATTTTCATCGGAAAATCGGGAAAGAAGTCGATGCACTCGCTACAACGTCAAACGTTACCGAAACCCTAAACGCCTCGGGCGTCGTTTTGCAGGCCAGCGGTGTTTAGTCGCAGCCGCGCTCTTTATCAATGAAATTGTTTACTATCTCTCGGCATCGGGCGACACTTGTTTTTTAGCGAGCGCCGCGATAAGTTCCGAGCGCCGGCTAAACAATAACAAAAATAGCGGCGATAAGCGCCGCGGTAAATATTGATTTCGCCAAGCCCGAAGCTGCGCCAGCAGCTGACGGAAAATCCACGTTCTCACGTTTCGGAATCTGGAACGAGATCTCGCCCGCAGCAGCATACATATGTTAATTCTACATCTGTCTGCAGCAGCGATTGCAGCGGGCACAAAAACCAGAGAGGATCATCTTGAGCCGCAAGCGGAATCTATCGCAGTATGGCCCTTTTTCTCGCTGATTATTTACCGACCTGATCTCTTTCGACTGGCATGAATGAGCCAGAATTTTAAAGGGGTTAAGCAGAAATTCTAATGCGCGCCGTTGAGGCTGCAATTGTTATGCCGCGAGATTTATATCCTCCTGCGAGCGCAACGGAAAAAATGCCCTTTGTCTTTTTAGTCATTCAGATTTTCGACAGTTTTAATCGATGCAATAAAAGCCGAAATTTTCTGCCTCTGAAAATTCGCCATTTCCTCGGTAAAAATAGCGCGCATTAATATCCTGCCCTCGGAATTGATCTAACGAGCGCAAAATCGAAATCCAGTCGCAGCATTTCGTGCGTCACTCCGTAACGAAATCACGCGTTATCCTTTCAATTTCCCGTCGATTTATCCGGCATCCAATAACTCGACCGACTGCGGCGAATCTAACGACGCTAAAAGCAGATTTTACGCTCGGCTTGAGGCCTCCTCCGCCGCTACTTGGTTGCCAAGCTCCGATAAAACCTGGAGAAAAATTCTCCCCCCCCGGGCGCTTTTCGCAATCTAAAGGAATTACGCGAGATTTGGAGGAGCGCCAGGTTAATTATTTCCAAAGGATGTGAGAGAGGGAGGGAGACGAATGCTCGAAACTCGGGCTGAAAGAGAATACGCGCCGCCGATGTTTTAAAGGGCTTTCGGCGCGGGGGTTTCGGTTTCTCGATAAATCGAAACGCGCGGCAAAGAAGCCAATGAAAGTGGGATGAGAAAGAGGATCCGCCGGCGTGAAAGTCGCGAGTGTACGGTTACCGCGGATATGCTACCATACATTCTGCCCGGCCGTTCCTCTTCTGCAGTCTAACCTGCAGCATTGCTCGCCGCTTTTTCGCTTTTTGCCTCGAGTCGAAACGGCAAAGGAAAACGAGCAGAAATTGACAAAGAATACACGCGGAGAAATGATTTAAAGAAAACGTCGCGCATATCCAGAGGCAGCTGCGATAAGGGAGCGGCGATAAGCGGTCACGAGGCTGCCGGCGAGTTCCTCAGGGTTATCTCGAGGCAGGCCAAGCAACTCATAGCTGCACAGCTGAAAAATGCCTCGTTCTAGCGAGCGCTGCACTTGCCCTTATCTCTCTCTCTCTCTCTCTCTCTCTCCTCTTTATCGGCGCGAAACAATAACTGAAAATTGCGTTAGACTACGAGCGATAACCGGCCTGAGAAAGTCAATGTCTGCCGGACTTTTTCATCTCGGGATTTCGATCGGTTCGACATCCCTAACCTGCCTGAAAGCCGCTCGGAGGAAAAGTTGCGTGCGGCGCTGACCGGCGAGGGTGGAAAAGCAGAGCGTGACTCTGTGGGGCGGCTCGACCGTTTGACTCCTAATCGCCGTCCCTGCTCACGAAAGTCTAAAACGTCCCGCTGCGATTACGTTTAGCTAGCCCTGATTGTCGCAATTCTCCCGGCGGCTTCATACGAAAAAGCGCCGAGGAAGATAATTATTTTATTGTAGGAAAAGTGCAGATAAGAAGCGGCATTGTTTACCGCACAACAGTATTTTTGCTTTTGATTTACGATTAGACGCAAATAACCGGCTGGTTTTCCCGCTCGTTCAACGACCCCGAGCGGCGCACGTCCCTCAATCGCGAGCCGATTCCCGCTGGCAAAAGGAGCAAAACTGCAGCGGGCCTCAAGGTCCGGGTAAAGGAGGTTAATTTATGACGAATCGGGCCAAAACAAGAAGGAAGAGCCGATAAAATCGAGCCGCGCTTGCCCGCTATCTCCGTCTATCTGAGGAGTGGGTGGCCCTCTCGCTAACCAGGTGCGCGCGACAAGCTCGAGGGTACACGACCGGCGCCGTTCTCTCTCTCTCTCGCTCCTTAGCCAGTCCTTCGGCTCTCGCGCGGACGAGACGCGGCAACGAGCGACGACGATCCTCCCGGGGGATGAAAAGGGTGTTGAGTGCAGGGGGTGGCGCCGGCGAGCCTCTGCATCGCCGGTATTGTCTTCCGTCTTTGGTCCGGCCTATTATGTCCTGCACTTTCCTGAGAGACGCCTCTAGATAGACAGATAAATATTCTACGAAATCGGTAGGGAACAAGTGCTTTAAACGACTGTATTCTTGCTTTTGTAAATCATTGACGATTTACGCTTGCAGTATCTTTATTACAGGATGAGCAATAAATTTTTTATTCAAAACGTCATTTTATTCGAAGCAGGATCAAAGGAATAAAGCTAATTTTTTTTGTAAATGTATAACATTGGATTTGTCTGAGCGAAATTAAAAGAGGATAGAGCTGTTTACCCAGCAGACAGCTGGTTCCGTGTGCCCTTCTGTTTGAAAAGTGGCATTGTACTATTGATTATTGGTAATACGAGGTGACGTTCACCTCTCTCTCTCTCTCTCTCTCTCTCTAGCCTCTTTTCTAACGAATTTAATTTAACGTCTATTTATTTAACGAGTTGGGCATTCGCAGGAATGAAACATCTGCTCGCTCTCCTCGTCGTCTGTTTGTCTTGAGTCGGGAAAATCGCAACGAGATTAGAAGGAGGAAAGAAAGGTCGGCGCACGTTTCTAATTAAGAAAAAACTAAGAGAGAGAGAGAAAGGGAGGGAGAGAGAGTTGCATAATGCATAGTCACACGAAACGTGCAAGTCAGCCGCTCGGGAGGATCAAAAAGTCTCGTGCCTAGAATCGAAAATGACTATTTCTTTTTTCGGGTGGCGCTCTCGTGAACACACGGAAAGTTCATGCGCGATCCGCACGTTTCGTCGTAAGTCACGGGTCGAGTCTGACTCATAGGTCAAATCAACGGAGCGTGCCGGCAAAGCCAGCGGGCCACACAATTGATTTGTTTGTTCGCAAAAATCGCAGAGCCGCCGCAGACGGCACAAGTCTTCTTCTTAATTTCATCAGGAACGGGGTGTAATAACTGTCGTTCTCGGTAACGCCTCTCGTCTCGCCGAGGCTCTCTCCTACCTCCTCGCACTTTATTCGAGAGTACACGTTTTAAGAATTGCTCAAAAATCTCCTGTATTGCTTTATTCATGAAGAGAAGCTATTGAAGAAACTCGGACAAAATTACTATTGGAATGAAAATTACGATATCAAACCAATTCTACGCTTTCAAGTTATTTTATTATACTTTATTTTATCGAGTGACTAAGAACTAATAACAAATAAGTTGCGTAAAATTGCGTAAAAAGCTCAGAAATGATTTTATCAGCTGACTTATTATTTTACGCCTTCTTCTCCAAGAATGAACGCACCGATACAAAACTACAAATGCAAGAAGTTTAGCGCTTCATTCCGACGATGGAAATGTACACGAGCGTAAGAGCTAATCGGTTATCATCGCGTGCATACAATAGGCAGCTAGCAAACAAGCCAGTAGCTCCGCGCTCGAGCGAACGTTCGATAGGCGATTATTATGACCCGCGAACGAGCCTTGAACTTGCCCTATGATAGGCAGCAAGAATCGCGAGCAGCGCGCGAGAGAGAGAGAGAGAGAGAGCTGCAGCCGCGAATACGCGCGCCTGTAACGTCGGCTACAGCAAGAGGCAGGTCTCGATCAATAATCGAGCCCTTCTAACTGTCCGCCAGGAGCGGTGCCTGTCTCTCTCTCGCTCTCTCTTGGCTGCCACCACCACTACTGTGCCCTCTGTCAAGCCGAGCAAAAGACTTTTAATGACTCGCCTCCGACTACGAAAAATTTTCCCTTCCTTTTACGCTCTAAAACTTTGCCTCGTTTCCCCGCCTTTATAGGCCGCTTTTAAACTTCGGCACGAGAGAGACGATGCCTAGTTTTTAATTAAGCACCGCTTTTTAATGGCTCCGAGTTTTTCAACTTTTTTGTTAAATATTTTACGGACGATAGCGCGCTATCGCCCATAGCTTTTAATAATAAACAAATAAATCAATGTTGCAAACTTTGAGTTTTCTTCTCGGGTAATCGCGAAATTCGTTATCGGGACTCGATACGATGAATTGAAATTCTATAAGATATGACGTAAAAAAATGACAATCAAAAGCAAATAATTCATTATCGCGTGAAATTATTTAATTTTAAATTCCGATACGGCCGTTCCAAGAACGAACGAAACGAACAATAAATAATAAAGGCGAACAAGGCGGGCTTGAAGCGCGAAAGCCGATAAGTTTGGCAGAAAACTGACGGACAATTAGATAATCTAGAGAAAGCTTAGCAAAAAGGAGAGGGCCGCGACGCATCCGTCATTATCTGCGGGAGCCTTCGGCGAGTGCAATGAACCCTTGTTTACCTATATCCGAAGGAGAGTCAGCGCGAGCAGCAGCCGCGGCGATAAGGAAGGACGCGTTGGACTGGCTCTCGGCTCTTGCGAGGCCGTCGGGCGAAAGGAGCGCAAGTTCGCAACCCTCTCGATATATCGGAGAATAAAGCGCGCGCGCCGCCTCTCGCTGGTTATCTGTATTTCTGTATTTCCCTCCGGGACTCTGGCGCGCATCCCGGCATCGGGGCCAAGTTCAGGCTATATATAGGCGAGCCTCGCGGCGTGCGTGCGCCCGCGCCGTGAGGAAGGACAGGGTGGCGATTTCGCCCGGTGAACTTGAACTCGGGAAAGCCTGAAAATACTAGAATTCGAACTCGGTACTGACCTTTTTCTCGGTGAGCTTCTCGCACCTTCTCATCTTGCAGATCTGGTGGCTCTTGTCGTTGCGGCAGGGCGCGCAGTCGCCGCAGTTGTCCTTGCGCTGGCAGCCGATGCACTCGCCGCAGCGCTTGCGCTTCTTCTTGGCGGGCTTGTCGCCGAGCGAGCCGTCGGCGTCCGGGTCGCCGAGGCCCTGGCCCAGGTGGTGCGGGCCCCGGTTCGCCGTCGAGGAGACGGCCGCCACCTGGCCCGAGCTCTCGGCCGGGTGGCTCTGGGCCGCCTGGGCCCCGTCCTCCTCGTCCATCGAGCCGGCGCGCATTTTTCTCCGCTCCTTCTTGCGGCCGTCGACGCCGAGGGGCCGGGCCGAGGTGGGCGAGGGCGCGTCCAGCACCGTCGACATCGGGTTCTGGAAGTTGGCGTGGTGGAGCTGCGGGTACTCGGGCTTGACGACGGTGAGGACCGTGTGGTGGGGGTGGGGGTGCGGGTGCGGGTGCTGGAGCGGGTGCTGCTGCGGCGGCGGCGCGAACTGGACGGGGCTGGCGCCCAGCAGCTGGATGTGCCGCTCGTCGATGAGCTGCTGCTGCAGGGCGGGCACCTCGCGCGCCTGGACCGGCGCCGGGACCAGCGGGTAGCCGACCGCGGCCGCGGCCCGGTGGGGCTGGGGCGCCGGGAGGGGCGCGCCCAGCGTGTGGAAGCTCGGCAGGCTGACGGGCGGCGAGTGGGAGATGGAGGCGGGCGAGAGGGGCGTCAGCGTCGTCAGCTGGGGCTCCTGGCCGGCCTCGCCGGGCGCGCCCGTGAACTGGGAGGCGAAGCTGGGCAGGCCCTCGGGCCCGAGGCCGTGCTTCGACTCCCAGGGCCGGTACTGGCTGGCGAGGACGACCTCGCCGCGCGCGTCGATCAGCCGGCCCGTCAGGCCCTCGTAGTAGTCCCAGGCGTTGATGCCCGCGCCGATCGAGAGCTCGTGGCCCTGGAGGCTGGAGCCGAGGGCGCCGGCCGAGTCCATGCTGCCGTCTGTGGAGAAGCTGCTGAAGGGCGGCAGGTGGCGGCCGGCCTCGGCCGCCGAGGCCGTCGAGGTCTCGTCGGCCGCCGGAGGGCTGCCCACCCCCTCGGAGGCGCCGACCTCCTGCTTCACCTCGGAGCTCATCTTCCGGGCCCCATCGCCGCGGCCGCGCTGCTGCTGCTGCTGCTGATGCTGCTGATGATGCTGGTGCTCCTGTTCGGGGGGCCGGGCTGTCGACTCCGCCGCTTGCGGGTCGCGGCTATCCGGGGGAGCGACCTCTGGCGGTACTCCCTTTACCTACGCTCCGTCGAGCCTCGCGAGGACGCGCACTCTCTCGGCATCTCGCTGATTATCACTAAACTCACACTGCTAATATCACCTTGCTGCTTAGAATTTTTGATTTTTGTACTCGACAGGTTTAGGCTACGAACTTGAAGTAGATCCGTTGCTCCCTCTCCTCTCGGCCTCTCGGTCAAATAGTAATTTTTGCACTGTTATCAGAAATTTGCGCGTTCAATCTTGTACGAGTTTAACGTTTCGTCGTCGGGAGTTTGTAGAAAAATGGTAAGATTCTTTGGTTTGCGGTGTATACTTGATTGATTTCCGATGCTAGCCGGTATTCTAACAACTTTCTTCTTCTAGCTTTTTTGCATTTTCCATTGAACGTTAAAAATCACTTTTGCTCGATTTGTAGATTTGGCACTGACGGATTTTGCTTCCTCCTTTCGGAATATACTTTGTACACTAAATAGATACTATAGCTTCTTTGTTTCCTGAATCTAAGCTCTTTCGAAATATTTTCACGATAATATAAACACACTAATTATTACTTCGTTCTCTCCTTCTCGTGCGCTCTTCGTAAGAAAATATAAATCACTTGAGGTTAACGTGGCTTGTTAGAAGGCGGTTGATTTGTACGATCTGAAACAGATAAAGATCCTGGTTAAAAAAAAAGTCGCAAAGCGGAAGAAATGTCGTCATTAAGCGTAATAATATTTATGGAGGAGGATAGCTCGCTCTAAGCGACTCTGGCGATGGCCAGAGTAATTTCTCGCTCGGAGCGAAAGTAAATAAGGCGCACGCGAGTCCCTGAATCGTGGCACAGATCTTTGCCCCGCGCGCTCCTGCTCGGGGAGTGGATATCGCTCGTCAAGGCTACTATTACGCTCGAAGCGTCCGCGTAAGGTGCTTTTATTCCTCGCGCGAATATCCCACGCTCGGACCGTTACCTTTTGATGGATCGTTCCGGACGGCTAAAAAATCTGATCCCCCCCGTCCGTATAATTAAGCAATAAACAGGCGAATTATCGAGGCGGCCCGGCGAAAAAAACGCACTCGGCCGCGAACTCGGGCTCGGCGGAAGACGTTTCAGTAAAATATCGATCGCAGCCGGCGGCGCGTGCAAGCTCTCGCTTTCTTCGTCGCTGCTGCAGGGAGCCGGGCGCCGAAATCCGCGTGCGTGCGCGTGCGTGCCCCGCGTCTGCCTCCCCCGCCCTCCGCGGTCCGCAACTCCGCACACCGAAGCAGCCCCCCGATGGGACTCGCGCGGCGCGCGGGGGGTGTAGTAATAGCTTTACAGCTGTACGCCAGCTTTCGCTATCGCTGGAAACTTGCACTGTCGTTCGGCACTTTCGCTCCGCGGCGGCGCGTTTTCCACGTGCTCCTCTCTCTCTCTCTCTCTCTCGCCAAGGTCGCGCTCGCGCGCGCTCCTTTTCTCTTATTCTGTTTTTGCGGCCTCTGCCGCTCTCCACGCTGCTTCGCTCGGGCTTTAAACGCCGAGAGCACACGCAGAGAGCTGCAACAATGAGAATTGATACCGGCGCTTTTTATTGACGGAGAGCCCGATAAGAGCCGCAGCCCGGCAAAAAATTTAATCGGCCAGAACTTTTGCGAGAACTTTAGTCGGCAAAGGTCGTGAAACTTCGGAAGATACAGAGACGAGCCGAGATAATGAAGCGCCGCTCCGCTCCGGGAAACAATGGCACTTTGTGCGTAAAAAAATTCCTCCGGAGTCTCTAGGCTCGGAGAGTAAGCGTCGACTTGCGTTTTCGAAAAGGAGGGAAAGGCAAGTAAGCTACAGTAGAGAGTGCGCAAAGGCCGCGTTGCCAGGAGAGCCGTGGAGAGCAGAGGGAGAGAATAAAAGGGCCGGAGAGCTCCATATACCCAGTGCGTCGAATTCTTTCGCCGGATTCCTCCTCTCTATACTACGCTCGCCGCGGCAAAACGTGCATGTGCACGAGGTTCTTGGAAGCGCAGGCGCGAGATTCGCGGAACCCCCCGTGGCAGGCGCTGTTAACAATTTATTTAACGCGAGCGAAATCGAGAAAAGAAACAATGCCGAGCGTATGCGCGCGAGTACGCGAGCTCATAACGAGATACTAAGTCTTTATCGCGAGCGTGAATGATGCATTCAGGAATCTCGCTTTTTGCGCCTTAACGAGCGACGAGTTTTCGGAAGAATTCCGATCGTTTATTTGCATCCGAGCCTCGGTGGAGGTTAATCTTTTTTCGAAAATCACGTAATATACCGGGCAAAAAGCCGGGGGCTATTTATAAGCCGGGAGGGAAAAAACCCCGCTACGGAGAAGAAGGATCGGTGCAACGGCTGCATACTTGGCCGCGCAATCCCCGAGAGTTTGGCTGTGTGCGCGCTTTTTCAACGGAGCGGGCGCTCGCAATAGCTAATTAAAATCTGTGATAATCGGGCTTTCTTTGGCAGCGCTCGCTGCTCCCTTTCTTTCGGTCGAACGGCAGCAGCGCAGGGCCGCTAATTCCGGCGTTATAGCGAAATAAAAACGGCAAGACGTATACGCTCGTGCCTTCGAAAAGAGAAGTGGAGAGTGGAGAGGGAGAGGAGGCGGAGGAAAGAAAAAAATAAAGGGAAAAGGAAAGAGGAGAAAAAAGGGCAATAAAAAGAGTAGGCTCTCCGCGTGCGCGAGCGGCGGCACTCGGAGCAAAAAAGCTTCGGGTACACTTTCGCCGGCCTCGTGCTGCTGCCGCTGCCGCCGCTGCCGCTGCGGTGGAGTCCGCGACAAAGGCTGCTTGATTCAAGGTCCCACGCACACGTACTCGCGCCCGCGCATGCGCGCCCCGCTCTCGTAATTCCCTTCTGTCTCTCTATCTTCGCTCGCGCTCTCTCTCCTTCTCTCTCGAGAAACACGTGCTGCCGACGCCGCTGGCCTGCCGAAAAATAACCCGGGTTTTCCCTCGAAAGCTCGCGATTTTTGCGGGAAAGCCCTCGTGATTCAATCGGGCGCGAGATTTTTATCGAGCAGCGCGCTTTACGAGCGTGAAGCCGAGCGCGCCGGTATCGGAAATGATATAAAATTGCGTCGAGCGCGCGCGCGCTGATATTTAAATTGGTTCGCTAAACCACAGATTAATGCGGCCTCTTTGCGCCGACACGTTCGACCCGTCGCTCTTCCATACACCAACAAGCGACGAGCATCTCTGCCGCCGCCGCCGCTGCTGCGATCTAAGCGAGAGAAAAAAAGGCCCGATCGACGCCGAATTGAAAGCGGGCGGATCGTAGAAAACGGGAAGCTCCGATTTTTTGCAGAACCAGAGGAAGAATCGAGCCAGGTAAAAACAAAGCTGCTGCTGCTGCTGCTGCTGCTGCCGGCCGAGAAAAAAAACTAAGCGAAAAAGAACAATGCAGTATTTGGAGCCCGAGGGGTCTTTGCACGTTGCCCGTAAATCTCGACTCGAGAGCCCGTTCTTCCTTCTCTCTCGCTCTCTCGCTCTCTCGCTCTCTCGCTCTCTCGCTCTCTCGGTCTCGCGATCCGCGAGCGAGTTTCGATCCGTTCCGTCTCCGACAAGGGAAGAAACCGGCCGAAATCTCGCGGCTCCCTTGTATCCGCGGCGGATAGCGAAAAAAAAAGAGGCCGAGGAAAAAATCGAGGCAAAAAGCCCGCGGCGAGCCTGCCGAACGAATAATTCAGCCCCGCACGAAAAGAGACACGGCCCGGCAGAAACGATGCATCGACGTCTAGGAGGGCAGCAACGCTTTCATTTCCCTCCTTTAATCGCGGGCTTCGATCGCCCGAGACGCTTCCTTTTTCCTTCTTTTTGGCTTCGATAAATTTAGCGAAATTATGCTTATCAAATATTGCATCGAATTGCGCCCGACGAATTATAGGCATTGTTTCGAAAATACGGCTCTCCGGATAACGAATAACGTGTATTTAGCCGAGATCCAATTAGCGGATACGCGCAAGAATAACATTTAAATCGGCACTATCAATTAAAATTTTTTGTTTCCCCCAGCGTCAATGGAAGCGGAATGGTAGAAATGAAAAAATGCGTAATTCCCAGTAACGTGCAGTGCAATTTCTATAGCAGAATGCTGCCCAGTAGGGCGGCTGCACCGCCCATTTTCTTTACCGAGGGCTTGTTTACATTTAGACGTACCGACGGCTATTTGTGCTCCGCTCCGGCGCAGGCTGCAATAGTTATTACGAAAGAAGCTCCATTTTTTACTCCGACAATTTCGGACCGAAAAACTCATTAATTTCCGCGATGAATGGACCTTTCAACTTTTCCCTTTCAAAAGCTGAATAGACTCGATTTTACTCTCTACGTTAAATCAGTACTTCTCGAACTTTCTGTAATTTACTTTTTGCGGGGTAAATCACCTCGCGGCGGAGAAAAATATTACTACAAGAACGTCATGAACGTCAGGCGTTATCTTTACACTTTTATGTTATGAACTCATTAAACAGCATGATTAAAACAACGTATTTTTATTGAAAGATGTACAAGTCTATCGGTCATAAACTTTGACAAATTACGATACGGCGATGAGCAATCTGCATTAACGTTACAACGATAAACAGTTTAATTAATGACCTTTGACACGTAAAAAAAGGTCAATCAGTAGATTCTACAGAACACAAAGAATAACTAACTTATATACTCAAGTTAAATAAATAATGGTCGATTAGAGAGTGAAACGTTTACTTATCAGGTGACTTACCCCGTGAGCGCACATTTAAAAGCAGAACTGAAAGAAGCTGCCTTGGAGCAGAAATAAAAAATCGAGTCCTGCGCGACGAGGGAAATATTCACTTTATCCGCGGCAATGATTGCGCCCCGCGTTCCCCTATTTTTTATTTAGCTTCCACGCGCGATGCCCGGGTAGAGAGAGAGAGAGAGAGAGAGAGCGAAGAGGGGGGCCGGTGGAGGGGATCTAGACGCTGGAGCGCCAAGCGCGTTCCTGCAGCACGGGGAATTCTGAAAACTGGGCACCTTTAAACCGGCCCCTGCTGCAGCGTTTCTGCTAGGAAAATCGCACTGCTCGGGAGCTTTCCCTCTGGCACTGCGCACTCGCGATCTCTCGCAATCTCTCGCAATCTCGGGTGAAACGGCCAAGCGATTTCGGAGGAAGGATGCAGCACTAGCAGCGCTGCAGCGGCCGCCGGCGGCGGAAGAGCGAGAGAAAGGCCTCGCGACTGCTACTCGCGACCGAAAGCGAAAGTGGCTTTTTCCGCCTCGTCCTGACCGAGTTCCGGGGGATCCGATCGGCAAGGCAAGCGGCAAGGCGAGAGCGGCCGGCGAGCGGTGCAAGCCGGCCCCCGGGCTTATATATTCTAGCACTGGGATCACTGGGAGCACACAGACCGGCAGAAAAATCGTCACTCGGGCTCGCACACTACTCCTCGCCGCGGTGGAAAATAAACCGGCTGCTTCGCCTCGGGAAGGCCTGCAGCGGAGGTTCTTTTGCGTCGTACCTTTGGTTGCGGGCTGCCCCGTGCCGAGTGTGCCTCGCCGCGCGCGCTGACTGTGTGTATACGCTCGGGAGTGTATTCTTTGTCCGCGCGGCAGTCGGCGCAGCTGCCCGCGTTTCGGGCCTCGTGCCAACTCGGCGCCGCTCGGCCGGCCTCGGGTGTCATCCCAAGGCGGCGCGGGAAGCCAGGCAGGACGCGACCGCCAACGGGGAGAGGGAAGGATCCCTCGTGCCGTCGCGCGGCCCAAGCCAAGGGAGGCCGGAGCGCGCACGCGCGAGCGCACTGCCCGCCCCTACATTGCACGACTCGTACCGTTCCGTTCCCCCTCTCCGCGGCCGCCGCAGCCGCCGCACCGCCGCACCGCCGCACCGCCGCCGCCGCCGCGAGCCAACAGACGCACCAAACTACGCACCCTCGGAGAGAGGGATGCTGCACGGACCTGCCTACTCCTGACGTGTCCTCGTCTTTTTTACAGCCCTTTTCCACCTTTTTCAATATTTTCCCTTTTCGCCCAACTTCGCGCCTGCCCGAGTAAACAGCTAGGCTTTTTTCAGCCCGTTTACTATCCTAGGAGTAGACTTTAATGCTTGGAAATTAATATGCTTTAGCTTTACGCTTAGAAACGCATTTTCCTCCCGGCTCGAAAGCCTTTAAAAGGCCTGCCGCGGCGTAAGCGCAGATAAGGAAACTCGAAAAAATCCTGCTCGATAAGATCAAGCGCGCAAGCTGCGCCTATCGAAGCGATGACAAGCCTGAAAGGTGTCCGCTACTGCAAGCATCCTGTCTCTAGCCGATGATGCAGATACGCATCTGAAATGTGTCGTCACTTTGATTTTGTCCACCGCATGCGGGCTCATTTTTCCGCGGAGATTTTCTCCGCGCATCGGGCGAAAACGGAAGTAAAAAAGCTTTCTCACAGCGGGAAGGGCATTGTACCTTGGCCCGGTCCCTTTTTTTGCGGGAGCGGCGTAAAAAATCCGGAGCCGGAGGAAGAAATTAAAATACAAAGTGGATCCGCGGTACGCGCATATAATTGCGTATTGTGCAGGACTCGTTTGACGGAAAGCGCTCTCGGGGCTGGATTTTCCCAGCAGGTATAGTTTTTCCCTCTTGCATATTTAATCGGACACGCACTCGTGCGTCCTCACTTTTATTTTGAGCTTCGGAGCCTCGTCCTCTTTGCTTTGTACACAAATGTGATGCGAGCGAGCGTCCGCCGTCGCTGCATTTTCCTAAAGACGAGCGCTTACGTGGGTCGGGCTAAACTTATCTGCAGCTGCGAGTGCCTATTTATTAAATGTTATAATTATATAGAAAGTGCCTGGCCGGAAAATCGTTACGTTGCTAAATAATCCGCTAGGTCGCGCGCTGTCTGCATCTATAATTTTATATAAATTGAAAAATTATCAGATTATTTTAAGCCTATGCTTGGTAGCCTCATTAAATTTTAAGAAATTGTAGCAAGAAAGTAATTTGTAGGTACTGAAAAAAAATAATAAATACTGAATGTTCACATAAAAAGCGTATTTTATTTCATGCATAAGTCATGAAACTTACGTTACAATTAAATTAGTATACACGTCGTTAAAAATTTTGATGATAAATACTGGGCTCATTAGCGAAATTCATACGTTATCGCGTACTTTAATTATTTTGAGAAAGTGCAAGTAGTGCAGCCTTTCTTAATCATCCAAGGCAAATGTTCAACAAAAGTATTTCTTAATTCCAACGTTTCAACAACTTTTCACTTAAAAGTTTTCTAATTTGGAAAAAGTTATTTTCTAAATTTGTTTAAAGCCGAAGAATGAAACAGCCCAGAGTTCCATCAGTTTATAACAGTTTTTACGACTCTTGTAAGAAATCCTTTCAACGAAACTACCCAAACTTTTATCTATCATGTTTCAAATAGTACGTTGCCTGGACGTTTTTTTTTTACAGCTCGGAAAAATCGAAACTTTTTCTTCTTCGAGATTTACAGAGTATGATAAAATGCTTTACTCTAGACACAAAGAATACTAAACGTCGTAATGGATAAACGATGGGAGGGCCAAGGAGAGGAACGAGAGAAGGCTCGATTAGAAATTTTACATAACTATGCGAAATGGCTTAAATTATTTTCCTATCAGAAAAGCTTTGCAAATATAAAAGTGAACATTAGGAGAATAAATAGTGCGGACTCCCCTCGGGACAAAAAGTAATGTTTGGACTTTAATATGCATATAAAGAATACATGCGCATCTTGATAAAGTACTTTGCGTATACGCAGTGCGCGTTCCATAAATTCATACACGAGCCTCTCGCACGGGCACTCGCGACCGATAGTAAAAATAGCCTTAAAAATTGTCGTTACCGTTTGGCAATAGTAGAGCAGTGGATTAAACGTCGCGCTTTCGCATAATTTCCCCCTGGAGTGAAAGAGCTCTTGCTCGCCGGTTTATTATTCCAATTTTTAACGCCATGCGTCCGAAAAATCTTGGGAATAAAAACTATGGTAATAATTGGCATTGAATCGGAGCAGCATCATTGTTAGAGGTACTCGCCGAGGCAGCCTATAGAAAATAAGGCATCGCACATAAGACGCAAAACGTGATGCTCCGGCCAGAATATCTAGCCGCTGGTTGGCTTATTATCATAACAATACCAGGCGTATGCAGATATAAATTAATGCGTATTCTTCTACGGCCGAGGGCTGACGAACGCGACGAGCGCTAGTCGGCAGCAGCCCGGATGACAGGAGATGCATCACGCTCCATAGTTCTTTACTTACTTCGTGACGTACGCCGAGCGAGCTGCATTAATGATCTTCTGGACGAGCGAGCAATTTTTTACTTTCTTTCGAGCTCTGATTTTTTATTTATTTCCTTTATTTACTTTGCCGCTTGCCCTGCCTTTGCAGCTGCTCCGCCGCAATTAAAAATATCATTTTTCATTCTCTTATCCAACAATCGCATTTATTTACCTCCTTTAATTTGTAAAGCGCAAAACCGGTTTTCTCGGTTCAATTGTTTTCAGCTGAATCGCTCGAATATAAGCAACGCGCTCGAGTGAAAATCGAGCCAGTACAATCATCTCCATCCGAAATGCGGATGGAAATGATAATTTCCGAGAAGATAACGCACTCGGGCGTGCAGACAATATTTCCATCGAGTCTTTCTCGAAAGAAAAGCAATAACAAGCGGCGCGTGGGCTGCTTTATTGCTTTATACCAATAGTACAAAGTAGATATTTTATTAAAAGTTCTCAGGGGCAAAAAGTAATGTCACCGAGGAATTCGCGCGATGAATAAATCGGCGGCTCGTAGCTCTTTCGTTCGTGAAAATAGATTAATATCGCCGAGTTGCTGGCCGAGCATCTATTTCGAGAGAGCGACACACGTGTGCGTGCGTGCGCGCTCTTTATCTCTCTATCCGACGTACTTGCATTATATCGCTTCGGAGCAGCTAAGCAAGGATCGACGAAACTCCCCGAGTACCATCAATTACTATCCCGGACCAATGTGCAAGCATGAAAGAGCCGGCGAGGGCTATTCTCTCGACAGCGCCCTCTCCCATTCGCTATTCGCTTTCGTTTCGTCCTTTGCTTCGATATCAACTCGCGCGCTTTAAAGCCTAATAAATATTTCAGCTGTTTTTATTCCTAAAACTGAAATCACCTGGATGAAATTAAATGCTGTATCTTTCAATTGGGCCGTTACGGGGGCTTCTCCATTTCAATAACGAGGGGTTTAGAGCCGAAAAACGCTCGAAAATCTCGGTTGCATATTTTAAAGTAATTATCCCATCTTATCGAAATAGAGAAGCCGATAAGGCAGTGGAGGGAGGATACTGCCGGGCTGTCGATTATTCCGCAGGCAGCCTCTTCGAGGGTGAGCTGCGCGCCGATATGGAGAATTAATATGCATAAATACATACAAATAGCCGATTCGCCGCTGAAATTACCGTCGCCCGATTTTCTATGCCTATCCAATCTGAAAGTTCGAGCTGCACCTTTCGATATCACCCACTTAAGGATTTAATGCGCGACCCGACAAGCCATCCTGGACTCCTCGTTTAACTTTTTTTTTTCCCCGAAAAAATAATTGCTTCACTTTCCATTGGAGATATTAGAAAAATTAATCTATTCATAATCCTCTTTTACAAGATTCATCGAGATTTCTTCTTTAGTAAAAGATAATGTAGAAGAACCTTTTCGCGTAATACTTTCGAATTAAAGATTCATAAATTATCAAAGTTCAAATTATGCCCATCAAAGCTTGAGCCAGCCTCGATCTCCTATATAAGACTTTAATACATCAATGAAATTTGAAGGCAGCTTGCCGAGCTGCTCCTGCATCCTAAAAAATTCATGAACATTTCCCTTCCCGATTCTCTTTCTTCTTCCGCTCGGGAGTATCTTACGATGACAAATCGCGTTCGCATCGGAAGAAAGAGCCGGCTTGCCTCGCTTCTTCTTCCCACCTAATAAGCGGAGACAGGGGGATCGAAGCTCTCTAATCCAGGGCCGCCTTTGCGATAAGTTCGCGCATCGGAGGACGGCGAAAATCGAAGCTTATCTGCATGTGTCCCATCTCCTCGCCCGTGATAAGGCGGCAGATCTCATCGGCAACTTTTTTTATTGCGCACGCACTGTTTTCTTTGAGAGCGAGTGGCTCACCCTTCGCCACCGCTGCCGCCGCGCTGTGCTGCTGCTGCTGAATTTCTCATGTCCCGAGCGAGCCCTAAACGGCTGGATAAGGATGGCCCAACTCTCTCTGTCTCTCTCTTTTCTCCCTCTACGCGCACACATACACACTCGCGCCGGCTTTGGAAAGCAGCCGCCACCGCTTTCGAAAGGTCGAAAAATTCGCACAAAGCGATGACTCCGCTCCTTTTGCCCGGCTGCGATCCTTTGTTTGACGATTTAACCTTTCGCGTTTGCGGAGAGGCTAATTTTTACTTCGACCCTGCCTTTACTTTGTAGAATCCCGGCTGTAATCACGTTTTTTGTTAGATATTTACAGTATTTTCGCTTTCAGCCTTTCTTTTTACAAGTTTGGGTAAATATTTATTTTCGATTATTGCAGCCGATACGATAAGATTTAAAGGATTTAGATAATACAACTTTTTCTTTATTTATTTTGAGAAAATTTAAGAAATAAGTTGCAATGTAATCATTACAGATTATATAATGATAGCGATGTATATTCTATACATTTTGAAAGATAAGACAAGGAAAATTTGATAAAAAAAAAAAGATTGATCATCAAGTTTGAGAAAGCCAAGCAACAAAAGTCTTTGTTGTGGACTATAAATAACATTCATAAATTGCCTTTGTATTTTTAATTGCGCCTATAAAAGATTCTATTTCAGCGATTGAAAAAGGCGAGCATGCAGCTAATAAAATTAATGATCCTGCAGATGCCGTTTCTAATTCAAGGCGAACTGCAGTGCGCGTCTGTCAACCCTCTCGGCAGGAAATTTTTAATGGACATCTTTTTTACGAGTAGCCCTCGGTATCGCGAAAAAAATGAAGTACGACGGAAAGGTTATTTTATGAAGCAGTCGATCGATCCCTCATCTCGGATCGAGCCGAAATTTAAAGGACTCGGAGCGCCGATAAATCGCCTCTCCCCTTTCCTACGCGGCGAACAAATATACGTTTCGCATTCGGCCGAAGCGCAACTAATTTCGAAATCGAACTTGATACAGTTTTTGGGCATTGTGCCGCTTTAACCGGGCGGAACGTCAAATTTCCTGGCTTCCTTACGTCAGAATGTTCGTGCGTGCACGCGAGTGGAAGCGAAAGGTGGCGGCGCTGCTCTTCCGCAACGAAATCCGGACAGATGCAACACCCGGGGCACAATGACGCCGAAATAAATCAGTTTATCGAGACCAGGTAGGACGGAACCGAGCTGTGCCCACATCGCTCTCCGCCACTCTCGGCTATTGTACCGCGCGACGTTCTAGCCCAGGGGTTCTCAGTTTCGAGAAAAAAGGGCCCGCATCGCTCTCTCTTTCTCTCTCTGTTATCGCGACCTGCCTCTTTCCCCTTTTCATCAGAAAATAACTTTGAGTAATCGGAAAATCAGCCTGTTGATCACGCTGCGGTGATTGAAATTAATACATGTATAAAATCATTTATTAGAAAGCAATAAAATGCGTAGCTATTGTTGGAATGTGAAAAAACCGTTAGTTCGTAAATAAAGTCATTAATTCCGAAAGCCGGGTTTTTAGCCGAAAGAGAGGAGAAAATAAGCGAGCGGGGAGGCGCGCGCTCAGTGAACTTTTGATTTACGCCGCGGATACGCGAAGACTCCACCCAAAAGTTGACAGGCCCGCAGCCGCTCGTCGCTTTCCCGCGCGTCACTTTCCTCGCGCAAAAACGGCCGGGGGACCGCGATTGAATTATCGCGAAAAACTCCCCCTCGCAGAAGCCTCGATCGGGAGCGTGTAAAACTGGGTGAGAAACGCTGAGCGGCACAGCTATTTCGGAGTCTTGTATATACTCTACATATACCTGACGTTTTGCCTTTGGAGGATCCGCTCGGCAGAGGCCAGTGGATGAGAAACAGAGGGATTACGCAGGAGCGAGAGAGAGAGACGGAGCGAAGGAGCCAAAGATATTATCTGTCCTGCGGATCCTTTCGAACGTATCGATCTCTCTCAGCCGCCGCCTGCTTTCCGCTCGAGGAGCGAGCGTAAGAGCGGTCCATGTGGATGCAGCTGTTCCTATTTAATGAAAAAATACAATTTCATTTTCTTGACGGCGCGCTGCTGCCGGCTCTTGGCTTGTCACTGTAACAATCCTCCTTTCTTGCCGCAGTGAATTCTAGTTTTTAAATTGCATTATTTCCTTTGATTAATAGCTCCCATTGCTCAGGAAAGGGAAAATGAATTTTTCTGAAAAATGCCGTTAACTCGAAATCTGGAAGGATCTACCCGCTCGGGCGCGTATCCTGGCCCGTAATCCTGGGCAATCTAATCAGTCAGTCTTCCTCTTGCATAAAAATGCCCGCAAAAACGGGCGAGACAGCTCGGGTGCGCACGTGCAAATGCAATAACCGGTGCGCGTCGCGCACAGGCGCACACGCTCTCTTGTGCACGCACACGCACGCAGGAGCTTTGATCTCGCGCGGAGATCTCGGCTGCGGCACACGAGCTCTTTCGGGCGCCATGTGTGCGCGACAAACAGTGGCAGGGCAGCTGCAGCGGCGGCGTAGCGGCGGCGTAGCAGCAGCCTCGTGACACGCGTCCATTGTCGGGGGTCTCGTGGCATCGAAAAATGAAAAATCGTCCTCCCAGTCGTTAGGCCGTTCACCTGGGCCGCTCTCTCTCTCTCTCTCTCCCTCTCCCCCCCTTCGCAGCCGCCGGAATCCTTCTATTTCGAACCTCCGAGGAGAAGGACGTCGATCTCCATTAATTTATGCTTACAAGCGACGACGCGCGGCCAAGCTTTTGTCGCGCGCTGCTTGCTACATCAAATTTACCGTTCTCGGCCTGTCTTTTCTACTAATTTTTCAAGTTTCTGAAAAGGTGCTTTTCGATCGAGGCCTATAACTCCAGTGAGAAAGCTAAAATTTTGAACGCACTCAACTTTTCGAAACTCACGCGTGGCAACAGTGCAGCTTTGAAATAGTCTTTTCATTATCTAGCCTTCTTGGAGCTCGGAGTAAAAATAGTGAAAAATGCCTTTACGCAATTGAAAGAGCCTTGCGCATTCCCCGAAGGAGAGAGAGAGAGAGAGAGAGAGAGAGAGAGAGAGTTCCGATACGGCGTTTGTCCCGCTGCAGCGCCGGCATCGGCCGTGAAAAGAGCATCGTCGCCCAGTGGGGCTTGATTCCGTCGCTCGGGGATTCGGCTCCATTGAAGAGGGCCGCACGCGCGGCGACCCCACCGAGTCGGGCTGCAGCGGCACCTAGGAGCCCCTCACCCTCGCTCTCGCTTCCTTGCGGTGTAAAAAGCATGTAAGCGCCGGGGGATGCCGGGGCATCGACTCTCCCACTTACGTGACCCTCTCTTTCTCTCGGGCCGTGCTAATGCTCGCGGGCAGGGTTCGTTGCTCCGCTGGGCTGCTGCCGCCGCTGCCGTCGCTGCTGCTGGTTGCTCTGGACTAGGTGTTGTACCCACTTGGCCCACTCGGCGGGTAAGGTGCACCACCAGCCCTGCTCGTTTGTTCTTTTTCCCTGTCTTGCGTGGGGCGATTTCTTGCTCTGCTCGGCTCTTGGGGGTGCGTGCCTTTAGTCGTACATGCGTAATCAGTCAGATTTTCCTGATTCATTGATTTTGTAAGTGAGCCATTTTGTAAACGAGCCAATATCTACAGAAATTGAGAAAAAAAATAAATCTCGATAGATTTTTTTAAGTCCGTGGATGAAAATTGAATAAAAATGAGTATCGTCTCGATTGATAGAATATTAAGCCAAGCGAGGAAAAGCGAAGGTAAATACATGCCATCTCCGGGCCGCCGGAAAAATTGACAGGCGGCTTTTAACGCGAGCTTTCCCATCCATAATTCATTGGCCGCAGCTCGGTCAGTGCTCACCGGCTGCCCAGCGGCGGCGGCAGCGGCGACGGCAGCAGCTCGGAAAACAAACCGGCGACTTCCTCGAGTAATGGCCCTGGGAATAAAATTCCTAACGCGGAAGCCGCGAATCGCTCGAACTTATCTACTTTCGTGTACGCTCGGGAGTAACGATCGGCTTATCGCGATCGATACTTTGGCCGTATTCTTAAGCTGCGCCGCCGCCGCCGCTCGTTAGAAACATCTGCCGTCTCTAGGGTAGTATTCCGGCGCGTGGCCGAGCACCAATCAGACCTTCTCCATCGCGCGCGCCATTGTCCGACGCGATGCGTGCTTTTGCTTTCTCACTCCCTCGACTTTCTCGCTCTCTCCCTCGCTCTCGCTCGCATAGGGAAGCCTGCGTTTTTGACGCTCCGGGAGAGAACGCGATACCTGGAACGTTGCGATTTCGATCTGGGGGAGGGTGCAAACCTCCTTGCAGGCCAATGCAAACCTTTCTTTTGCCAAACGTAATTACGAAAATTCCGAGATCTTGTTTCTAATTGCTGTAATTTATTGTTTATTCTTTCGGAAAAACTCCTTCTGGGATCTACTACCGTAGTATGCACCTATTTCTTCTTTTTTATTTCAAAAGAAACATTTTAATAGTGTTTGTTTGTAAAAAGGCCACGAGCAGCTTTTAAGTAAGATAATCCCGTTGAAAATTCGAGTCGGCTCGGGTTTGCAAAAGCAACGTTGAGATTTGAAAGTAGGAAGCAGCTACGGCCGAAATGAAAAGGTCCCCCCGATGCACGTGTGCAATTTCAGGATTTTTGCGGTCTGAGGCGCGAGACAATTATGCGCCCAGGAGGGAGTAATAGGGGATGATCGTCCTGGTAACAGGCGGCTAATGCCATCGGCCCCGATGAGCAGCAGCGTAAGAGAGGATGACAACCTGCGGCGATGCATCCGAGCCTGTATTGATTCCCTTAACGCCGGCCATTGCTGATTCGATTGCCCGCGCGATATTTAATCGCGTTAGCGGATAGACGCCGCAGGTTTTGCCAATCGGGAGTGCCAGTCGACTATGTAATCACTTGCCCCATCCTCATTTGGTCAACCTTTTTGGGAATTTTGCGCTTGCCCAAGTTCAACTTCGTTACTTTACTAAATTGCATTTTTCTTTTTCAGACATGATATTTTTATGCCTACGAATCCCAAGAAGAAGTTGTTGCCGAAAACGGGCCTAAATTCTCTTATCAATCAATAAAAGTTGTAGAGCAGCAACGGAGCCTATCGAGGAAAATCGCTTTATTAAGAGAAAACAGCTCTCCTCATGAATATTTGAGGCGTCGTCGTCATCGTCGGCGACGGCGGCGCGATCTTCCATTAAGGATTCAAACAATGCTCGAGGAGTGCTCGGCACGCGCCTCCTCCTAATCTCGCGAAGGAAGTTGTAGCCACGTAAGCAAGAAGCACACTCTTCCGTCCCGGAGTTCGCATGACGCGCGCACGCGTCTGCACCTCTCTCTCTCTCTCTCTCTCTCTCTCTGGCTCGACTTTCGACTCTTGGCGGCAGCTGCGGCCCGCCTGAAAATTCGAGGCGGCTTTTTTGCGCCCGAGATTTTCCCGCCCATCGATCGTCGCTGCATCTGGGCGAGAAGTGACACGGATTACTGGTGGTCTTCCTTTGCGCAACTCGATTTTCAGCTGACGTTCTGTCGTTTTGTGAGCATTGTCCTGGTAGATTGATGGATTCCTTTCAGGCGGATAAAAAACTGCTCGAAGCGCCTAAATTTTTAGACGGCGATTCACGAAAAACAATAGCAGTGCTCAGAATAGAAAAAAGTTTATTTTATTAAAAACAATAACTGTTTAAAATTGTTTACAGTCGCATTTTATGCAACTTGGTATTGTCTCGTTGGACGTAAGCCGCAACGAATGTAATATTATATATCAAAAAAGAATGCCGTATTGATGGATTCCTTAGAAGCATTAAGATTCCGGGTTTTTTTAAGAGGCTTAGCCGACGCTTATCAGACTTTTAATTTTTCGGCTATCTGAAAAAGGATCGGAGCCTCTCCTGAAAAACGCTCGCTCGTGTAAAACTAATTCCAGGGCGTAAAAAGGAGAGAGAGATGAAGAGAGAGAGAGAGAGAGAGAGAGAGAGAGAGAGGGAGAGAGAGAAAAAGAGAGGCGGGAAATCGGCTCGCTGCCTAGCTGGCGCAGATGCGGAGGAAGTTAGGCAGTGAGTTATTGCTCCCACGGAAACGCTTGCCATTTGGCCCATTTCGAGCACACACACAGACGCAGGCTTCTCACGATGTACGCACGCGTCGCGGCGGCGATGGCCTATTACGCGTCTACTGCCAAATGACCTGCGTAAGAGAGAGAGAGAGAGAGAGAGAGAGAGCTTCGGAATTAATTGTCTCGCCGGACCAAATTGAAAATTATTGCGCCCTCTCGGCCGCTGGACTGAAATTTCATACGCCGTGAGATTCGAATCAACGCGCTTTACGCTCCCGTCGATTCGCGTCCAGGACCGGACGAATTTTCTATGCTGCCGTGGCTTAATTGCTTTTCCAATCAGTCGCCGGTCATGCATTCGAGATGAATTACGTCGGCGGGTTTTCAGTATTTATTTATAAAATGAACATTAGAAATTTTTTATTTTTTACCATTCCATCTGCACTCTGACATCAAGTGCATACTTATTTAAAAAACTTTTGGATGCGACCTCTTCGAAATAATGGACCCGTATTCTCAAGCCGATCAATTTTAGATTGAAGCAATCTTCCATAAAAGCAATTGGATCTATTCATCTCAAATGCAGACTCCGTCATTCGATTTCTATATATTATCACAGTACAAAGAAGGAATTGTTCTTCCAATACAAAATAATCAATAAATGAGCTATTGTTCAAAGTTTTTGAAAATTTTCGTTGAATGCAGTAATTGAAAAAAAAATAAGCAAAAGTGCAGCTGCTTGCATTAGAGGTAGGAATAGGTGCAAGAGGCATCAGGAATATTTCGAGCGATCTCGAAACGGCACTCGATCGCTTGATAAATGTGAGAATGAACGAGCGCGCAGCCGTTTCCTCCAGGAAAAGTCCAGTCATTCGACACTCGAGCTCTTAGCATAGGACGTCGCCTTGACTTATGTGTATACTTTAGCGTTTTTCGTCCCAAAAGCCGTGTTCCCAGAGCGGGAAAAGGTCCCGCTCCGGAATAATGACCGCTCGCCAGGTACTCGCACTCGAGCCGACCAAACAATATTAGCGAAGAAAGCGCGCGCTCATCCTTTGTCCAGTCCCGTGCTTGCCGTCCTGCAGCGGCATTGTGGCGAAATCGAGACCGGATTTCGAATTCGAATTTCGGCCAGGATTTACGATCGTGCTTTTCCGCTCCCCGTAAAGACGGACATTTTTTTTTTTTTTTTCTGCAGTCATTCCTTTTTTCGGCGTCCGATCGATTTTCGAGCGCAGGCTCGGAGCTCCTCCGCCGAGCCCATGAAAATATGCCATTAGATTTAACGGCGTACGTGCGATCGTGACGAATCGGAGACGCTGAAAAACTCGAGTTTATTCTTTGTCGGGAGAGGCTCTTTTAATGTTTCATATAAAACTTTTTTCGATTAAGCATTTTACGCTCGGGGGTTGAAATCGAGCCGAGTTTAGTGAAAATTAAAGTATCTCAACGAATCTTTGAAAAATTAATGTGGATAAATTTAATTAAACTTGTAGAAAAGTGCGAAATAAATGAAATTTCATACTCGTAATTTTACTTTCCACGGCTCATTTTATTCGCTATATTAAAGTAAAGTATCTTGAAAAAAACGCATGGTTAAAAATGGCAGGCTCGTGCGGCGAAAGAGAGATTTTTTGAAAAGACATGCGACAGTGCAGGAGATCCGAGAGTCGAGGAGCCCCCGAAAGCAAGAAGCGGCGGCGGCGGCGGCGTTGCGCGGTAGCAGCGTAGCAGCGGCAGGAGCAGGCCGTAAAAATCGCTCTCGCTAGTATAAGCGTGCGATCTGCAAAACTCGGCTCGCGCTCGTTTCCCTTTCTCCTAACGGAGGGCGGCCCGGCCGCGGCGATGTGTGCGTGCGTGCATAGTCGCCTCGGCGTCTCGAGCGCACACCGGGAGTCTGCGATCGATGCGTGCCTGCGGTCGCTATGGCAACGGTGCGCAAGCGAGAGCTACGCACCGCACGCACCGAGCAGCGATCCGCCTTGATAATCGTCGAGCCGCTGCCGCTTCCCTCCCCATAGTCGTCTCGCTTTTACCTTCCTTCCTTCCCCTAAATCTATCTCTATTTCTCCGAGCTGCCGCCGCCGCCGCCGCCGCCGCCGTTGCTGCTGCCGCTGCTGCCACTGCTGCTACGCACTTTTTTTTTCTCGAGAGAGCACGCATAATTTTATTTTTATACCGGCTCCGCGTTCGCACGTACCTTACACTATTTCTCATCTAGTTTGCTTCATTTTTATTATTTTATGCATCAGAATGGGATAATAATTTCATCGTTTAGCCTTTACATTTCGAATGATTTTTTTTCTCATATAGTTTAAACGGTTAAATTATAGTAAAAATAGACCATAAATTCAAAAAAAAGTTCTAGTGCAAAATTTCGTTAAACTCGTGTTACTTTGTCTCGCGTATAAAATTGAAAAATGCAAAAAAATATTTAAATACCGAAAAAATTTACAACTAGGTTTCTTGATTGAAATATAGCGTGAATATTGTTAAAAAATCGAGTTTTTCTCTTGTTGGCGCAGAGCATTGGCAAACGATGACCTTCGATAGGCGCGGAGCGGGGCTGCGTATCTTGATGAGGAGCCGAAGGAAAATGAGCGGCAGTAGGAGAGAGAGAGAGAGAGAGAGAGAGCGAAAGAGAGAGAAGGAGAGCAAGCGGCATCGATCGATGTCCCGCAAAACTTGCACACGCACCGCCAGAACGTAGCGCACGTGGCGTGAAGCACGCTGCCAGCGAGACTATATATTTTTTCTCCCCGCGCGAGCCGCCTCAAATCCTCGAAAATTCTCGCCGATAAAATTCTGCCTAAAGCTCCTTTCCCCCATCAAATTTTGCGCCTTATTTTCCGTGCTCTCCTTATAGTTTCTTAGGGCTGCTTTGCTTGCAACAACTTTTTTTCGACAATTCTTTTTATTTAAAATTTTAAAACTTTTATCGACAGATTTTTTTTTTAAAAAAGATCTTTTCAAGAAGTATTCTTTTGTTTATTACAAGCTATTATTAAAATTTCGAGGAGATTTAAAAAAGGTTTAATTTGCGTAACGTGTTGAAATGATAGGCAAAGTCGAAAGCAGGCAAAAGCTCCCGAGCGAGGGGGTCTCCCTCCCACCCCAGCGGTGGCAAGCAGCTCGACACCTCCGCGGGGACCTGTGCCCGAGCACGGTACAGGTGGTTCGAGGGGCCGAAAACTAAAAAGGAACAAGCGCTGGCGTCCCTCGGCCGCTCGCATATTTGGGTTAAGCTGTGAATGACAGTCGAAACGGCCGGGTCGGGGGTGTAAGAAGCACAGGGGGCGAGCCGCTTGGAGGGAAGAAAGTTGCGGCACGCGCGCCTCGAAAGCTGCCGCCGCTGCCGCTGCAACCTCCTCTAGCCCTCTCACCGGGTCAACAGGTTGACTCGACTCGCGAGGGCGCCGTTCGACGTTTCCCTGAATCTTCAAACGAGCTGCTGCTGCCGCTGCTGCTGCTTTTCACAAATGACTGATTTTCATTTACGAGCGAGTGCTCCTGTGCGCGCACGCTGAAAATTCAATGGATCGGCATGGAACGCCTTTTATTCCGGGTTATTGATTCGCTTTCGATTAGCGCTAGTGAAGAACGCTGTCGATTCCTACGATTCGAGTGCTTTCTTCAGAATTCTCCGATTGTTTTAAATTTTAAAAGAAACCGAACGCTTTAAAGTGGATGACAAAGTTTATTAGCAAATGCTTCTTTTCAAAGCTATGTAGATGATAAAATAGATCCTGTAGTTTTATTTCATGACAAAATTATTAATTTATATCGCGAACTTGGCGTTTTTTAAAATAATTTTGAATAAAATAACATTTGATTCCATTAATAAAGTGTGTAACATCCAATCTTATTACATAATAAAAAATTAAAACAAGTCGGCGGCCCTGAAATAATTTCCTCTCTAATTAAGTCATCCCGTACAATTGAACTTCCTACGTCTAAACCAACGTGATTGAACTCTAACCAGCCGTGCACTGATTTCTCAAGCTCGGCTGAACCTCGCATCCCAAATTAACGAAACCTTCATTATCGCAGCGCCTAACAATTTACGAGGAAAGCCAAAGCGAAAAAAGCGACAATATCGGTCCTCGGGCTTTCAATTACGCGTAATGACGCTCCCTGAATTATAAATGACAATTAGAGGGTCCGCGTGGCGCTGCAGGTCGCAGAGGTCAGTAGCCGAAGACCCAGGCTCGGGCAGGACCGAGGGACCGAGAAAGAAAAGCCGGCCGGCAGGAGAAAATCCGCGCTAAGCCGAAAGGGTTTGCCGAAAATCGGGGCAAAGCGCAAACTTGACCCCGATGTCGTAGCCGCCGGCCACTCGGGACCGTCCTCATCGCCCTGTCCGATGCGATACATGCCGGAACCCGCACGGAAATGGGTCAAATCTGTACGTTTCAAGTCCCGACCAGACCATTTAGCGTTCACCCGCTCAATCTATGGATTAATAATTCCTCTGCACCGCGGTAATGCAGTTTGCCTCAGGACGCGTTAATGGCGGTTGGAGGCTAACGTTTTCGACCATCAAGTATAGTGTTTCGACATTAATTAAATTCAATATTATTATCAAAATTTATTTATTTTTACCTAATTTTATAGGAAATTCATTCGTTCAACGGATAAGATTGCTGGATTTTACATTTTAAAATATCAATAAAAAATTTTACTTTATTACCGAGTATTGAATTCGCCATTACTGACGGTGAGAAAACTTGTTAAAGTAAAATGTTTTCTTCATTTAATTGCACAAGTACTACTTTCACTAGAAATTTCTAACGTGTAAAAATATTTGAAGACAGAAGATAAGTTTACTTATGCATATATATTTATTTTGAGAAAAGTATATGCAAAACGGATGTTATTACAGTTCATTTTCTCGCAAAGGAAGGAAATGTGAGAAAGTTTCAGTTTTGTTACATGTTAACAGAAAATTATCATAATAAGTAATACTTTGCAATCATTAGATGAAATTCGTACACAAGCATGATAGAAGATGTTTGCAGTTTCCCACAATCCTTTTTCCCTCGTATATTTTCTCATTTATTTAACAAGCAAATTTATGGCAATCGTACTTTAAATTTTGAATTGAGGAAGAGTAGCAAAAATCGTTTTATTAGATAATAGTCTATGTACAATCTTTTTCTAAATAGTTAATTTTGAGATTGATTTTAATGAAAATTATAAAATTGGTAAAATAAAAATCATACAGAAATAACGGGTATTCAAAACGATCTAAAGTAAGATTAAAAAATGTATTTTCTCTCTATAAAAAACTGTGACATTATCGCATACCGCAAATGGCTTTGATAATATACTTGTTAACCAGTAACCTTCCTCGTTATCGAGAACTAATCTCGTGTAAAATTGTGAATGAACCTTCGCCTGTACTGCGCACCTCCTGCCCACAAGCACCTCTGACGTCGATCGATTTGTACAAACAATTGAGAAAAAAAAAAAATAAAATAAATAAACTCCGAGGCTCGCGCTGCATCGCAGAAAATTGGCAGAGCAGAAAGTAGAGAATCAATCGATCTGGTGCGTGCGTGCTTAGAGTTGCGCATGCGAGAGAGTCAGTCGTCGACGGCGGCGGCGGCGGCGGCGGCGGCGGCGGCAGCGGCGGTGTGAGCACTTGGGAATGGACGCGACGCGCGGCGCGAGAGGGTTAGGCCCCGAGATTAAAAGGAAGTCATCTCCCTGCCTCCGCATCTCACCCGTCTCCCCATCAATCACAATTATATCCTCTCTCTCCCCTACTATAGTTCATAATTACTGCTCGTGACTTTATCCCGACGCATAACGTCTAGGTACGACAGCGCTGGCGAGAGAAAAAATCTACAGGCTGCTGCCGGCGTTTCTATGCTGATATGGGATCACTGATTTTCCTCGTTTGCTAGCTAGTAGATCAAGTATTGCAACTTGCAAAAAAATAATAAGTAGAAAATATGAAAGATGACTTAATTTCATGAAGAAATTTCTTTACTTTACTCTACTTTGAAATGTACTTCCAAGAGCAATCCTCTTTTTAACTGAAGCATTTGAAAGCGTAATAAAGTTTTCGTTTTAACTGGGCAAATAATAAGCCGTAGGAGGTTTAATCAGAGCAAAGCAGTCGAGGCGATGATCGACCTAATGATGCAGAGCTCATTATTTGAAGGATACTTTGGCGAGGTTCCTTAAAAATGGCAAAACTGCATGCTTAGATGAGGCAAGTAGCTGACTGAGCTGCTCGACTTGGAAGAATCCGCGCAAATACGTCGAGTCGCGAGAGGAAGAGCGAGAGCGAGAAAGGGGTTAAAAAAGAGGTGAGCTAGCACTCGAAATTCGTTTGTCGAGAGGCTCGCGCTCAAGACGACGACGCAGGATATAATTGCGTGCGCGCACTCGTGCTGGCCTATTAGTACGAGATACGCTCGGGGAAAAAATATATTCCAGGACTCTCTCTCTCTCTCTCTCTGCTCTCTGTTTTCTTTGCCTACTCCCCTGCAGCAGCCTCGCGTTTCCTCGCTTTTTTGTCGAGCTGCGCTGTGCGCGCACGCATATAATGGAAACCCTTCAAGTAGCCCCCGGTGCAGCTCCTCTTGGATTACGCACGAGGTGGAATACAAGTGCTCGCGCTGTGTGCGTTTTCGCCTTACGTGCGCTCGGATTTTCAATTTCCGAGTCCTGCTTTGATAAAGCCTGCCTGCCTGCCTCGTTCTTTCCTTCTTTGCATAGCTGATGCGCGCGCGCGCGCGTACGTGCCTAGAAATCCACCCCTCTCGCGAGAGAAAGAAGCGAGAGCAGGTGGGGGAGGGATGCTCGAGTGAATGCGACACGTACGTACAAGTGCACGCTCTACTGGGGTGCACCGAGAATCTATAGAACTGTACTTAAGCGCACGCACTGAGAGACTAAGTGCGCGTAAACTGCCAGCGGACCTGCGCAGCTTTTTTCCACAAGAACCTAATGCCCTTTCTCTTTTTCAGCGAAAAATATAAATCACCGGATTTGATACTTTTTCTTTTAAAAAACTTTATCAGCGACGAGGTAATTATTCAGAAAATCTTCATACGCCCGGCGCGAGCAAAGCAAAGGAGCACGAAAGCAATCGCGCTCCCTTTATCGCAGGCGTTAATTTTATTTGCGCGGCAGTTTAAAGAGAAAAGAAGCTCGGAGTGATTTCGCCCGGCGACAAATGAAATCCGAGGAGGGGCGAAAGAGCTCCTGTCTCTGGGAAAGGGCGAAAGTAGGCGTCGTTTTCGAGCCGATGCGTATATAAACGCCGCTGCGAGAGATCGCGAGAAGTGCGCGCGTGCCTGACCTCATCGGCTCCCTCCGCCGCCCCTCCATTTTATATCTTTTGCCCCCTTTCCTCTGCAAAATCCCGAGCCTTTATTTCACGCTTTAGGAACTTTCCGCGGGCCTTTTCTACCGGCGCCGTTTTCTACTGGACGCGACGACAACTATTGTAAAACTGAGAGCGCCGAATCATCCTGCCCGCCGATCGATTTTCGCTTTCTTTGCAGGATGGCAGCTGATGGCGCGACGCTAAGACTATTTCCTTCCAACAAAATAACTAATGCATTTCAATACCTTTATTCTTAAAAAATTTTATACAATTTCAAACATAATCAATAAATATTTTCCAGAGATAAAATTAAATTATATAAATAAGCGGAGAAATTTCGAATTTAGCACACAGTAGATAATGATAGCTATACGCAGAAAGTAAACTTATTTATAAGCTTAACAAAGTACGATAACATATAAAATTTATATTATTCCATTTCAAAGACGTAAAAATTCTAGCTGTTCATTTTCACGAGTATTTTGCAATGCATAACTTCATTCCGTAATTTCCATTTTTTTAAGTCACTCATTGAGAAAGTAAAGACTAATCATAAATATTCTAATTTTAAAGCGACAAGTACGAGCTCGTCGGCTCATTCATTAAAAGCCAACGTTTTAGTTTAGAAAGTCACTTTTCTGTTTGTAGATTACGAATTAGCAAAGTCGAGCTCGCACTACTGACATCTGTCGTTAGCGCACCGAGTTTCACTTTGCGCGCAGGATAATCGCTGTTCAAACAAATTTCTGCTTTTAGAGTGCACTTTTCACTTTACATACAAAGAGATTATTCTCTCGCGGTCGCTACATCTTACAGTTTTAATTCGTTTTGCTAAAACGCGTTAAACATAAAGTTTAATCAATCGATAAGAAAGGATGCGATCTTAATAACAGAGTTGTTTTTAAAAATTTATTTAAAAAATTTAAATATTATATAAATACACTGGGCAGTAGACAATCACCTTAATAACAAAGTCCTAGCGAGAACAATTTGGCTTATCGTAATAAATCACATTCAACTCGAGCGATTCGGTCCTTTTTACAAACTCTGGCTTAGCCGGAAAACAAAACTGGTCCCGTTTCACTTGGCTCATTTTTCATTGCTCGACAGAGTCATTGGTATTCAAGTTCGGCCGTCGGTCCCGATTCAATTCCCCGCCGAGCCTCTACAGTGAATATCATGACGCTTCCTGCATCTACATCAGTTCCGAAGTCTGGGCTTTCGCGCGCTCGCGACGTCACGTACAGCCAAATTCACGGACGGAATTACTCCGATACAAGTCGCGAAGATATGCTTATCAAAAATTTCCATAATTCTCTAGCGAAAGTTACGAGCCTCGACTGCTGATGGACTCGAGGCGGGAGGAACCAATACGTTCGGTTTAACAAACAAACCTTTACAAAATCGATCGCTCCTCTCGCAAGCTGAATAAGTGAAAATTCATTAATTGCTCAACTTCTGAGTCGCCTGTACACACGTAGAGAAATCTCGAACTAAAAGGAATGACTAAAATTTTAGTTAACTTTTACCATTAAATGAAAATAATTGAGTGAAATTTTCACTTATTCATCTTCGACGAAATTAGTTCGACGTACAGTCAATTCGTATACAAAATTTCCATTTCCGACGTAGCAAAGAGTAGCTTCTCGAAGCCGGCAAGGCATCGGTGGAAGAATTACATTTGAGCAATAATAATTTTCCGAGTGTTTTTCCGAGTTTCTAGTACTCCAGCATGACTTGGCAGGAGCATCCGTGTGGAAACCAGAAAACGTCCGTGTAGAGCCTATTGCCACTCCCCTCCAGGGCTACCAATCTCTTCTGCACGTACTGCTGCTGGCACTTGCTCGTGTAGCCCAGCGGCAGCGAGCAGAGGCCGTCGCACGTCTCGCTCCTGCAAGGAAAAAAGCCACGTCGAAATTGGTCAATTTGCGTCCCTTCGGGACATTGCCAGGCAGAACTTTCCCTCCCAGTGCCTTTTTAAAAGTGTCACAGCATTCAAGCTCCGTTAGTCGTACAATGGCGCGATCTCACACTTGCAGTTATGAGCTATTGTTTCGCCCGGAGATTTATAACCGCGTTTACAAATTGTGTAACCTTATTACGTATAATGTGTGAAAGAAAAAAGTATGCTTTTCGCTGCTCCGAGCCGTATAATAGTTACTACTCGAGACGTGACGAATAAAAGGAATGAAAAAGAGAAAGAGTTAAAATGGACTTACATGCAGACTTCGCTTCTGACGAGCTGGGAATATCTGGCCTGCTCCTCAAGATTGACGACGAACATCCAGTTGCCCTGGTTGTTGAGCGCCGCCCTCGGCACGACGAACTTGGTGCGCGTCGGGCATATCGATACGGCGTTCGAGTCGGATTGCCTCTTGTTCCGATTTCTCGCGTTCGGGCCAAACTCGAGCAGGGGATTTTGGTAGCGCGTGCGACCCAGAGCGTCTCGGGAATTTCTAAAAAACGAGCAACGAGCGGAGAATAGAAAGGAAGGACGAAAATCGATGAATTATAATAACCCTGCTGGCGCCGCGGACTTTCTACGGAACCGTTAGCTCTCTTTTGTCATTTATTGGCTACTTTTATTATACCTTCCGGACCACGGGCCCTGGTTCGGATCGAACAGCTCCGCGCTCTGGTAATGGGGACGCAGCTGACTCGCCGCCTGGTAGCCGAAGCCCTGCCCGCCCAGCGATGCGCCTTGCAGGAACGGGTTAACATTCGGCCCGAGATACCTTGACAAATCATTCCTCCATTAGAAGTGAAAATATTTCCTTCTTAATTAACACATTGGCCGTTTAACAACTAGTAGTTTTACCTGTTATGCGTTGCGTTTAATGGCACTTCGTAATGCAACGTAGGTTGCGCATGCGGTAAAAGCGGCGACTGCGGATAGAGCTCTGAAGGAACCTTGGGCTTCGGATAGTCGTATCCGTAGTCGTATTCAGGTTTTTTTCTGAAATAAAAAAAAAACACACACGTCGAACGCTATTAATCAGCCGCGAATCTGGCACTAGATGAATTAATCGACCTTTACCTGAGTGCATTAAAGTCCTCCGGGGACTCGTCTCGGAGAAATTTATCAAAATCTACAGTGCGCTTGTCAATAAGGAACTTGATAAGTTGCCTGTAACAAAAAATGCCCGACAATTTGTTTTATTGATATCCCTTATAAATTAAATGGCCAGTCATTAGTGGCGCAAATTGAGGCTTGACTCGAATTTTCTTATACACTGATAGATGAATATCTCTATTCGAGGTATTAATTTAGTATACCAGTTTGAAACCACTATATGAGTCAATGGCCTCGTTACCAAACATTTATCATTTTAAGTCTATAAGTATACAAACGAGAAGAATAAAATTATTTAATTCCTTAAAACTTTAAAGTAACTGTAAACGTTTGAGGACGTTGAAATTCGAACAAGAGAAGATATTATATAATATATGTCGTAGTCGACTGAATCACTATGGGCTATCCGTAAAAGACTCATTATTTCTGTATAAAATCTGACGTGATAAAATTAAGAGGTATCAGCGTTTCCGGAAGTGCCGAATTGATGTCTAAGCTTTCACCGAGGTGAGAGAGGATGATCAAAGCCGTTCGATGTATAATTCAAGAGCTTGTAAACGCCTATAAAGATATTTTTTTCCTATAGTCATTGGTTGCTTCGATGTTGTTTCACCGCTTTTTTCATGCATGTAATCTCGCCATAATTGTTTTAAGTGACGATTCAATTTCACGTTAAAGTTTTCTGGAAATTTCTACAAATTGAAAAAATTATATCCTAAAAAGTATAACATGAATATTTCCCTTTTCATCAAGAGCTACCGCATTTTTTATTACCTAGCTTGTTTCTAACAAGTTCGTATACAACAGTGATATGAATTTTGTAATTCATGACGTAGATGAAATACCAAGAATTAAAAAATAAATGAAAATGACAAATTCATAAAAAAGTGTATTAAATATTTTAATTTTATTTTAACTCTCACTTTCACTGATCCAAGGCATACAAATTTTCAGAGATTTTTTTTATTTATTGCTTTTAATAATTTTTATAAGAACAGTTGACTAAATTAAAAATGTTTAGAATCAAGCTTTCCAAACATTTTTTAATGTACCGATTGACGTTTGCACACCGCTTAAAAGGAATTAAAGACTTTCTTTTTTAGAAAACAAACATTAGGCTATCGCTATTGGCCGAAAGTGAAACTGACTCATAATTTTAAACATTTATAGTCTTTATAGGACGTAACAATGCATTCAATAAATATCTCTGGAGCGACGTATGACCGAGGCAAGGCCACCGAGCGTCTCGTTTTCTTTTACGTAATTGGCTTAAATCTGTGTATCATCATTCGTTGCTACGGCCAAATTATGCATCGTCTTAAATAAATCAGCTGATTCAAGCTTAGGGCTCGCGGTTTAATCTGATCTCGAAAACTAGTTTGCCAGGCTATTAGTAGTTCTATTGTAGTTTTGAACAAGTTTATTGCTGATGTTATCGGCTGCGGTTAGAAGAGACATTCACCAAATCCTTACTTTATGCCTGCTGGTACTCTAATAAAATGCGTATTTTGATCCGCTTCCTTGAGCCAAACTGGATTGGATTTTTTCAGACGCATATTTTGCGGATGTTGTTTTTTGCCCAGCTTATTTTACCTGATTGCTTATCATGTCAAAATTCCTAACAACATAATCCGGAAATATTTGCATATTACATGAAACTGTTTTCAGCTTTGTTATTATTGTATTCGAGATTACGTCTTAACCAAATATATAGTTTTAAAAATATGGCTAAGCATATCCATTAAGAAAAAGGTTCTTGATTAATTTTTATCAGAACAGCTCATCTTTTAAAACATATTAAGAATCATATTTTTATGAGTGAAAATAAACGTTAGCTCCGCACAATAAATTTGGCAGAATGTAATAAAATTCAAAAGAAAGGTAGCATGGTCAAGGTTTCTTCAAAGACCTTCAGTATCGTTCTTTTATATTTTTAGCAATTTACATAGATTTATTTAAATTGGACTCATAATTTAAGCCTTCAGAAAAAAGGTTATTAGGAAGTCCTTATCTAAATATTTTTTCTTTTGACTTCGAATCATTATACTTTGACTGCTATTGACTTAGATTTGAATGGTTTAAAATCTTTATGCAAATTTTAACTTTTCTATTTTAAAGATCAACATTATCGAAGCGATGAACTTTCAGGGTTATCCATAAAATTATTTCAAACATCTTGAAGAATCTTACACAATCTCAAAAGAACACTTTACAAGTGCTACATATTTAAAAACCATTACGCTCAAGTTCATAATTAAGTTAAATTTGGAAAAAGCTTCATGTAAAAAGCTCTTAGAAAATCAAATACTTAATTATTGTTAATCAATATTCTTGTACATTTGTCTGCCCAACAGAAATATATGAAAACATTGTACAATTAGTAATGGAACATTGCGTTTTTAGTTTTTTTAGTCGTAAATTTTTTACCGTTATTATAGCTAATTATGAGTGATCTATCTTGAAACTTATTAGTGACAGTTTATTACTAAAAAAACTTTTTAATGGTAGCCAGAATAAAAAAAGCGAAGAAATAAAAGGCACTAGTTCTGATAATAATAATATTATCAGAACTAGTGCCTTTTATTGATTTAAATGGAAAATTAAATAAGGAACTAAACATAAATTTACTTTATCAAGTAGTAGTCTATTATATATGATTAAATTTAAATTTAATATCAGTGTGTAAATATAGAAGAGAGATTTTATCGTATACAATTCGCGATCCATATTTGATTTAAGAGTAATAAGAGACTTGAAATCATTCTATGTAAATTTAATGATTGAAACCTATATTTCTTTTGTAATAATTCAGTACATCATTGTTTCATATGCATATTCTTGCTACACATATTTTAATTAAATTGTTTTAAAATTTATGTTTTAAAATAGAAATGTAAATTAAGAAAAAAACTAAAAGAATGTTTGCAACTATTTTCAAATAAGGGATTATTAAGAAATTTAGAATTTCCCATAATTTGACTATTGTTAAGTATAATAGAATATTGTATTTAATACAACAATTTGCCTTTATTTTAAATTGCCCAACATTCACTAGCGCTCATATTATGTTATATCACGGGCCAGAATCAGTATTTGCAGAACTTTTCACTTAAACATGAATAAATACAGAATAATAGTCTTTAAAGTGCTTTGCGAATTGTAAAAATATTTAATGATTCTTAATATTTCAATAAAAGTTAAGAGTATAATGTTTATAAAACTATTTGAGTATATAGTATTAACAGTAAAATTACTCATTTCATTAAAGAAGTTTTCTAAGTAAAGGTTGGTGCAATAGTTTTTGTGTAACATTACTTAGAATTGAACATTGCGTTGGTTTGAATGAAAATGAAGAATGATTTCATTAGTGGATTGGCGTGCACTCGTGTGAGAGAAAAAACACCCATAGAATCCAAATTAAAGATAGCGCTCGCACATAAAAAATAGCTCCGAAGAGCAGTTTTCGGATAAAAATAAAAGTAAATAATCTTACTGTGGGTAACGATCAAGGGACTCGCAAAAGGTGAGTCCAGGTTTGGCGCAGGTCGGAGTATGACCAGGTGGCGCCGGCACGAACGGCACGTGAATCGGCGGCGCGAGCGGACACCCGTATTTCGGACAGGGCTCGCTGTGATATCCATGCGCCAACAGCTGAAAAAAAAACAAATTCCCCGGTACGTTCAAGTAACGGAATTTTTTTAACGGAATTTATTTATTGACAACAAAATCAGTTGCAATTAAAATCCAGCTTATTTCATTGCCCAATTTCGGGACAGGTTTCGTCTGAAAAACTACGTGTAGTTTGACCATTTTATCGACCGTCTTCGATATTACGTTATACGCATCATTACGTCTATGGACACGTGTAACGATTAAAAAATTATGTAAACGTCAACTTTAGGCGGACTCGACGAAATAGTTTCTCAAAAGGCTCAGCTTAGGGCTCGTAGCTCAAAAATCCTCTGTTATTAATATGCAAAAACGCGCCTCGAAATTCCGAAATCAGACTCCTCTCCTCGCGCGTTTCCTTTTTACGACTGCAATTATCAAGCGGCTTTTATTAGGCCCGAATCAAACTTTCGATTTAAGTGCGACTCTCGGCGGCTCTCCTCATTAGAAAAGATAATCAGGCTCGGCAGAACAATGCGTGACCCATATGCCTACACATCTCCTAGTCCACCTTCAGCTTTCTTCTCGCGAAATTTTCGGTGCTTTTTGTTTTCATCCTTAGGCTTTAAAAGAGAAATCCCACTGTTGAAAAAAAAGTTACGAGTGCAGGAGACGCGCGGCGCGCGACGCTTCGCTACCGTGCTGATAAAATAATAATTTATCTCCGCGGGCGGCAGACGCGCGGCTCATCGACAGCGCCGAAAAAAAAGAGAGAGGTGAAGAGAGAGTCGCCGGATTGAGCTCATTAAGCTTCCTCGTTCCTTTTTTCGCCCGTGTGTGCTTTAACGACGAAAACTCGTTCTCTCTCTCTCTCTCTCTCTCTCTCTTGGCAGCGAGGAACCTTATTTATGGCCAGCGAGCTCTTTCTCTTTTCTTTATCCGAAAAACCTCCTCCTCCTCCTCCTAGTAGCTTATAATCCCGCGGATTATACGACACTTTCACGCGCGCTCTTTGAAATTCGGAGTGCGGCGCTCGTCATCCGCGTGAATCCCCCTCGGGAGCAGAAGCGTTTCGAAATCGAAAAGCTTGTACTTACGCTCGGTGGGAGCGCCAAGAGCAGCACCACCGGCAGCAGCAGCAGCAGCATCGTCGAGTCCAGGAGTAGTCCGGAATAGATCGTCAGTTCAGGTAGGTCCAGCAGCTACCGGCGGGATCGACTCTCGAGGCACTCACTCCGCGGCGCATCTCAGCTGATCCCTCCGAGGTTCGCGCATGACGCTTCCCGACGTGAAAAGCACGTGCTTCCTGCTGAGCTAGACGCCGGCGACTACGAGGATCGCTCGCGAACAAGTGCCTCCGAGTCGCGCACCGCCGCCGAGCAAGTCGGGGTGGGGCTAAGCAGATAGACACTTTCACTAGCCGGCCAAACCGTATACCGATACGCACGCCGCAAGTGCCTGGAGAGGGACAAAGGTAGCAGGATTCCGGCGTTTCCGCCACCCAGCGATGACACCCTTTCCAGAGCTCGGCATTATTCGATTAGAAATTGCGCCGACGCCTATTCTTAGCGGGGAAATACGCGAGCCGCTGACGCAAGGAAAGGACTGCAGGTGAGCCGCCGAGCGAAGGTCGCCGACAAAACTCCAAAATCCATTGCAAGCCTTCCCCTTCCAAGAAACTCGATCGATTAGCATGCCAGATAGGGATCGCATTGTTTCTACTTGAGTATTGTCCTGGAGGGGATGGGAGATAAATATTTAGCGGAGATCGGGCATCTTGACAGGATCAAGATAGATGAATACGTAATGCCAATCCATCAATTATCACGAGAATTGTCGCACGAGATATCCTCGTGTACAATGCTATTTTTTCTTCTTCCTTTGCAGAAAATTAAACGCTTTTTTTTTTTTAGGCCGGTTACAAAATTAGCTTCTTTATCCAATAAAATCTGTTTTAAATCAACTAATGCAATCAGGAATAATAACTAACGTGGACTTTATTTGCCCAGTCATACTTTAAATATTATTTCAAGACAAAAGTCCAAGCGAGAGTCTATTAAAATGTAGACTATGCGCGCGTTCACATATACGCAATTGACCTGATGTCAAAGTGTTAATTCATTACGTCATCCTGATATGTTGAAACTGTAACAATAACCGGCAAACTCGTAAGGATCTTAATAAACAAGCGGAGAGCAAATGATTGAATTTTAGGTGCGACTAAAATACTTGATGTAACAAGTTACGAGTCCGTGTGCTTATGCATGCATGACGAAAAATGAAAGCAAACATTGAACTGCATCTAATTAATGCAGGCGTTACTTTTTTTTTCGCGCAGGCGCGCATGCGCGCGAATAAATTTTCCTGATTTATCCGCGAACGCGCAATAAAAATATTTTATTCTATACGCGCTTTGCTCTACATTCGTCATGAACGTAGGCCGCCAAGCCGAATGAAATATACTTTTATTGTCCGTCTGCTCCGGAATGAATATGTATGGATCCTGTACTTGTGGAATAAACTGGATTCGTTACAAAGTAGGAGCGGAATGGAATCGAGTTAATGAATTTCATTGTGCCAAGCGCTGCACTTGAAGCCAAGAGTGCGTTCGATTATATTGTTACGGATTACGTAAAACGGAAACGCTCAATGTTGCCTCTAAACGAAAGCGATTTCAAGATTGCGATCGGAACGTTTCCGACAGTTGCAATAGGAATTTTTAATTACTTTTTTCTGAAGGCTTTGGAAAACATTTTCTTGTGATTGAGAGGACGTCGTAGTCTAAAATAGACCAGTTACAATTTTCCATTACAGCTATTTAAGACCTTAATCTCTTATTTTTCTTTTCCTAAAAAGCTTTGGGAATTTTCTGTTTTTCAAAAATTTCTAAATTAATCCTTTTTTATAATTTATACGTCGAAAATTTGCATGCTAATTAATGAATTCAAAGAAAAATTTAAATAAAAATTTTATTGTTCCATCGTCTTCTAAAGCACCGCGTTTTCAGTGTTGTCGCAAATTTCTTGCTTTATTCGATAAATAAACTTGTAACTAACACGCGATCGCTCAAGTTTAATTATGGATAATTTATCAAGTGTGAAAAATCTTTTACCGTAATACCAGTTTCATTATCATCACTGGAAATTAACGTGATTTGTACGTTGTACTTCATTGCGAATCAAAGCACACCGATTTTTTTTCACCTTTATAAATTTACAAACTACATAATGTTTTTATAGTTAGCTGAGCATTTTTTTTTAAAAGCTAAACTTTTTTTTCGAACATTCGTTTGTTATATAAATTACAATTTCGTGGCAGAAATGTTATTTATAATGTTTTAAAAAAATGTTATTAAATTATTTTTGGACATTTGCCTCTTTGTAATTATAAAATATAGTTAATTTAAATATACATGTAACTTTTCTTAATTTAACCCTATAAAATTATTGATGCTTTTTTATTTATACTATGTGTGTATAATAATAATAAGTATATAAATATAATAAACAATTTTTTTTGTTTAATAAATTTTTCGCCTGATGTTCAATGTTCGATCGCTGGTACATTCACCTAGCATGTACCAGTAGCAGAGGGCAGCACTAATCGCTGTTTACAAACCCGCCGAAGAGGCAATTCTTTCGCGGCTGCTACTCTCTCGCTCTCTCTCTCTCTTTCTCTCTTTGTCCCTAAAACACCAGTCCGTCGTCCGCCAGCAGCAGCCAGCTAGCAGCCCGCATAATCAGTCTTCGTGACTGCAGCAGCTCCGTTCCAGAGTCAGAGCTCGTGAGGATGTAAGCATCAGTTGCGAGCAGCGCACGTCATCAATCCATCTCAGTTCCACTGAGAAACAGCAATCCCTAACCTACGAGTGTAAAACCCGAAGAAGCCGCACGAGCAGCAGGATGGCGGACGATCTTGTGCAGAGCGTGAGTCTGCACAACCCGCGCAAGCTGCTGTTCAATGGCTACGTACTGCCGTTCGTTCTCACCGAATTGGTATGGATCTACGGATGGGTCGTCGTCTACGGCATGCAGGATTATTGGGAGCCCGGCCTCGTCGGCATCGCCGCCATCGGAGTGCTGCAGATCTTCGTCTGCCTCTGCTGTCAATGGTCTGTGCACGTGCACACTTTCCTCAACTGCAGTTCGGTGAGTCGATGCCTCGAATTTCTGGCGACAAAATCCTTCAATATGTTACGATTCGTGGCAGTGATTTAGGTCACGTGTCTTACCTGTGGGAAAGCTGTTTTGGATGCCTTTTTTTATTGTTTAATCACGCATTTTATGTTCATATGTTAATAGTTCACAGCTTTTGTTTAAAAAATACACTGACCGATGTCATGACAAACGATAGAGCCCTTGCTTATTTCTTCAAATTTAGATAATTTTTTAAGATTACTTTAATTCTTAAGATTTAATTAATTTTCTGTTTTGATAATGACTTTCAAATAAAAAGAATTGGAAACATCTGCAGTATACAAAAGGTTAACATTCGTTGGAACATTTTTCATTGATTATATGATTTTTTAGACAAGTGATCCATACAGAGCTACTATGGCAAAAGTTGTACCAACTCCAAATAATGGCAGCACAGAACTAGTCCATCTGAGGAGAACTAAGAGTCAAGAGCCTTGGTTTATATTTCAAAAGACAAAATATGTTTGGAATTCAGAAAACAAAATTTTTCAGGCCCTTGAATTTCCAATTAATCTTTCTGCCAAGTATTATCATCAATGGAAAGGCTATGCGGATGATAAAGAAATCGAAGAGGCTGATCAAAAATATGGACAGAATAAGTATGTTAATTTTTTTATACTTAACAAATTTGAAGTCATCGTTTTAATAATAATTATTAAAATCTTTGTTTCAAGCCTTGATATGGTAGTGCCAGAGTTCTGGGAGTTATTCAAAGAAAGAGCCATAGCTCCTTTCTTTGTATTTCAAGTATTTTGTATGGCTTTATGGTGTTTAGATAAGTACTGGTATTACAGTATTTTTACACTTTTTATGCTTGTTACATTTGAGTGCACATTGGTGCAGCAGCAATTAAGGAACATGGCTGAAATTAGAAAAATGGGTAACAGACCCTACATGATAACGGTAAGACTTTATCTTATTATTTGAGCCTATTTTTCTACAAAATTTTATTGTACATTAAAAATAAACTTTCCAAACAGGTTTATAGAAATCGACGTTGGAGGTTGATGTTTACAGATCAACTCGTTCCTGGTGACATTGTATCTATAATAAGGTCTCAGAATGATAATTTGGTTCCATGCGATATGCTACTTTTAAGAGGTTCATGTGTTGTAGATGAAAGCATGTTAACAGGTAATAAATTGTTAGATTTTAAATTAATCTTAATTCTTTTTGATTCACCAAAAATGTAAACTCGTTCAATTACCCTTCAGGAGAGTCTGTTCCTCAAATGAAAGAGCCAATAGAAGATACTGATTTAACTAGGATAGTAGATATTGAAGGAGATGATAAGTTGCACGTATTATATGGTGGTACAAAAGTAGTTCAACATACAGCCCCATCGAAAAATTCTTTAGGCTTGAGAGCAACGGATAATGGTTGCGTCGCATACGTATTAAGAACAGGTTTCTCCACATCTCAGGGAAAACTTTTAAGAACTATTTTATTCGGCGTTAAGCGAGTTACAGCTAATAATTTAGAAACATTCGGATTCATTCTATTTCTTCTTATATTTGCCATTGCTGCGGCTGCTTACGTTTGGATTAAGGGTTAGTTTGTTTTCGCTTTCTCTTAAAATAATGAAATTTAGCCAATATTAAATTATTAAATTATATTTTAGGAAGTGAAGATCCTGAAAGAAATAAGTACAAATTATTTTTGGAGTGTACATTAATTTTAACATCGGTTGTACCACCAGAATTACCAATAGAATTATCATTAGCAGTAAATAATTCTCTTTTGGCATTGTCAAAATTAGGTAATGAATTTTTTTCAAACTTATTGTACGTCTTAGATTTTAAAATAATAATGTAAAATATTTTTATCGTAGGTGTATTTTGCACAGAACCATTTAGAATTCCTTTCGCAGGAAAAGTGGAGATTTGTTGTTTTGATAAGACTGGTACATTAACTAGCGATAATTTAGTTGTTGAGGGAATAGCAGGTATTAAGTAAGTATATATTTAAACGTGCCAAAGGATTTTAAAAAGAGAAGTGACATTCATATACTTATCACAAATATATATTTTCAGCGATAACTCGGAGGTAGTTCAGTTATCAGATGCCCCAATGGAAAGTGTTCAAGTATTAGCAACTTGCCATTCTTTGGTGCAATTAGATAATGGCATTGTAGGAGATCCTCTAGAAAAAGCTACCTTAAAGGCAATCAACTGGAATCTTACTAAAGGTAAGTTTTTTTTTAAAAATAAATATTTTTAGATTTCTTTTTTTAATGTTTCAATTTTTTTTTATTCGTACATTCTAGGTGAAGCAGTAATTCCAGTTAAAGGAAAGTCGCCAGGTTTAAAAATTTTCCAAAGACATCATTTTTCTTCATCTTTAAAACGAATGTCCGTTGTAGCTGGTTACACAAGTGGATCCTCGTCAGATGCAACTTACATAGTAACTGTCAAGGGTGCTCCCGAAACTTTAAAAAATATGGTAAAATAAAAAAAAATATTACAATTAATTTTTGCTGCTAACAAAGCACTTGGTTTTTATTGTAATATTTTTTGTAGTATTCTTCAGTACCAGAAAATTATGATGCGACATACTTATCCTTGTCTCGTCGGGGTGCTAGAGTACTCGCATTAGGTTATCGTAAGCTTCCCAGTTTGACTTGTCTTCAAGATATACGTAATTTTACTCGTGACGAATTAGAAAGCGAGCTTTCATTCGCTGGATTCGTTATTATAAGTTGCCCATTGAAATCAGATTCAAAGAGCGTTATAAAAGAAATTCTAAACGCATCTCATTCTGTACGTATTTTTTAAACTAATTATTATTAGTTGTAATTGTTTTGCTGATCACAATATTATAAATTGTATCCAAATTTACATTTTAGGTCGTTATGATAACTGGTGACAATCCTTTAACGGCATGCCATGTCGCTCGTGAATTACATTTCACGAAGAAACTCGTAACATTAATTTTGACCAATAAGAAAGATAAATGGGACTGGGAAAGTGTTGATGGAAAAGTAACACTTTCACTTAAAGACAATTCTAAAAAAGGCAATATTTGGGAACAATATGCATTATGTGTTACAGGCGAGGTATGATTTTTTGTTTAATGATTAATAATAATTAAACATTAATTTCAGAAAATGTATAAAAGTTTACTGAATTCATTATAGGGTTTGAGTTATTTGAAAGATTATGAAAAGGAATATATGTACAAAATTTTACCGCACGTAGTAGTTTTTGCTCGTTGCGCTCCAAAACAAAAAGAATATATAATTACTATGTTACAAGAATTAGGATTTACAACACTCATGTGTGGAGATGGTACAAATGATGTAGGTGCGCTTAAGCATGCACAAGTTGGTAAGTTCAGAAAATAATTGTTACAACGTAATCGTCACTGTAACAATATATTCTATTTTGTATATTTTAGGTGTTGCAATCCTTTCGAGTCCACCGAAAAGAGAAATTACTCTAAAATCTAGTCCTACGACGCCTGAACCACCTGCACCAGTTAATAACGGACCAAGGCTGAATCCTCGTCAACAGCAACTAAATCAAGCTAAAAGCAAAATTGAGAAAATGATGAAGGATTTGGAGGAACAAGAACAGTCGGTTGTTGTAAAACTCGGAGATGCTTCAATTGCATCTCCTTTCACAAGTAGATTTTCTTCGATCCAATGCAGTAATTATTTTATTTTTTAGATAAACTCTTTTCACTTATATATAGTTAAAATAATTATGTAAAACTTAATTTGTTTTTCAGTTTGTCATATTATCAAGCAAGGCCGTTGCACTCTAGTTACTACCTTGCAAATGTTTAAAATTTTGGCACTTAATGCTTTGATTTTAGCGTACAGTCAATCAGTTCTTTACTTAGATGGTATAAAATTAAGCGACGCTCAAGCAACGTTGCAGGGCATTTTACTTGCTATTTGTTTCTTGTTTATATCACGTTCTAAACCTTTAAAAACGTTATCAAAACAACGACCACTGCCAAATATTTTTAACTTGTATACTGTATTAACGGTCCTACTTCAATTTGCGGTGCATTTTTGCTGCTTAATCTATCTTGTCAGAGAAGCTGCAATTCGATCACCAAAGTAATTATGAAAGAATAATATTTTACACAAACTGTGCTACTAAAAAGAATTAAAATCTTAATTAATGATTTATTTTTTTTAGGGATGATAAAATATCAGCACTTCTAGCACCATCTGCTACGAATAATACAAAATTATCTGATTCGGGTGAAGAAGAAGAAGAACCGTTTGAAATGAATTTAATAAATAGTACGGTTTATATAGTGTGCATGACTCTCCAAGTGTCAACATTTGCCGTTAATTATAGAGTTAGTACTATATATCAAGTTTAAAGAAAAATCTTATTTTTTTTTATAAAATATGTTTTTTAATTGTACCATGGATTTTTTGTAGGGTCAACCATTTATGGAAGGGTTGTTAGAAAATAAGCTCCTTTTGTACAGTCTACTGGGTAGTACTGCAGCTATTTTTGCACTTGCTCTCGGATTGGTACCAGATATTGCCTTGCAGTTTGAAATCGTCGACTTTCCAAGCGACGTAAGTTATTTTTTAATATTATTGTATTAAAGAGATTGAATATATGTATACTAATTATCAATGAACTGTTTCAGTTTCGAACAATTCTAGTCCAAGTACTAATTGCCAACTTCGTATTGACATTTTTAGTTGATAGGACGTGTCGATGGTTGTTTGGTGAAGGAAAATATCGAAAACTGTGATTATCTTATGATTAAGGCAAATAGAACTGTGGTTTATAAATCAATATAAAGTGCAAATTTGTTAATTGACTCTTGTATAGGTAGTTACCAAGTGTTATCATAACACCGGTGCGTACAAGTGATATGTACCAACGTATTTGTTGAAGAAAAGAAATCTTCAACACTCAATGAGAGAAAGAATGTATGCCTAATCTATCTATGTGTAAATGCGTGGATTCAGATTAAAAATCGTACATTCCATGCAAATAAATTGTTTAGTTTTTCGTTATTTTTTAGTTTAATATTACATGATTGTAATATTGAAACGCTAGGAAAGTATGGAAAATCAAAAGTTTCAAAATTAGCTTTAAAAGTTGATTTAAATGTTTACTTTAAAGAAACTCATCTTCATGCTAAAGTAAGGTATCTTATTTATAATTCATTTTTGTTTCTGCATCAGTTAGCATTTATTTCTTATAATTCTGTACGACATAAATGTAAGTTTGCCTAAAAGTTTACACTGAGCAATTTTTTCTACGATCACTTCTATGTACAACTTCTGTTAATGAATTGTAAAACTTTCAGAATACATTTTTAGATTAGACATTTTGAAATTACTTTTAAATATGAATTTTTTGTTTTATAAGCTGTATATGAATCGACTTTATTCTTAAAAACTTTGACTCACTCACAAAAAATATAATGCTATTTATGATTATGATTAATATCACCTGTCATAAAATGTATTCTATATTGATAGAAATGTGTCGACAAATCGATTCATTGCGAATGATACATTGTATAAAGCTCAAATGTAAGCCATTGTACTATAAGTATGTATCGTAAATATTGTACTTTTTAGTTATACGCATTTTTGAGCTATTCAATTTGTGAAAAAATTTTTTGAATACTGTTTAAATGTATGGTATAATAAAACAGAGTATGAGTTTTTGACTGAATTTAAAATAAAATTATTGAAAAATTACATTATTTTTAGAATTAATTGAAGTTTTGTATCGCAACCACATTCCAATTCTCTTTATAAAACAATTTAACGGCTGTCTTCTAGACTAGGTTTTTGTAAAAGTGTAGATACAATTCAATTCGTTCATCGCCTTTAATAAATCATCCTATAAAAAGTTTCATTAAGTGAGCATAACATTTTTTCAAAGAATTGAGTATCCAAGAAGGCACACAATGAAACTTTAACTTCCGAAAAACTATCAAACTCGTAAAAAATGTTGATGAGTTTTTGACAAATGATGTTGCACCATATAAGTACTGTTGTTTTATTAATATAAAGGCTGATTTCAGAATGACAATCTATAGCCATTCAGTGGCCATGCAATTACGCACTCTTGCCGAGAGCAAGTAAAATCGCGGCGACTTTGACAAGGTTTCCGAAAATGTTCTCTAAAAAATGGCATAAATCATCTCTGAAATAAAATATCGCTTGTACTCAAAAAATGCTGCTATAGTCGGAGCGTGGCGTCCGAGCCCCACTAGTGCGAGCCGACGACCCCACTTTCTTTTAAAGCATAAAAGCGCTAAGCGTCGGCGCTCCTTTCTTCAGTGGTCGTAGTCGCCTCTCAGCGGACAACGCGCGAGTGAGGAACTGATTAGTGGCTCTCCACGAATCGCTCCTCTCTGTCCGAGGAAAAAAATCGCGCAAACCGGTTCAGCTGTTCCCGCGCGTTAATTCATTGCGGCTCGATTACGCTCAACAATGTAGCTGTGCTGTGTTTATACGAGTTCGCCCGCAGTGTTTTTCGACGCTTCACACGAGGTAAGGCTTACTGCGTAATCGACGCGATTCGTTCCTCTCTTTTCCACGTTGGACTAAATATAAGCGACCGGTATTTATAAGAAGCTACTTCTCTCTCAGAGGCGCCCTGCCGACTTTGAGAAATGTGCGTTCAAGTTCGAGACGAGAGTTTGTATTACGGTCTTTATGCTGTTATTGCTTTTGCTTTCATGACAATAACCGAGTTAGTCGGACGCGCACCGTCACGATGTAATGATTATTTCGTTGATTATTTTTTTTTTTCTGACTAAGGCCAGAGACGTGAACCCGCGCCGACCCGCGTTCCAGCTGCGCATCTTAGTTGTCACAATATTTGAATGGAGCAAATAAACTTGAATTAGTCGCCCAATTTTATTGATATTTTTTATGAAGTAATAATAATAATAATAATGATAATAATAATAATAAAATAATAAAATAATACCGTATTCATTTAGCGCTCCATCAATTCACAAATCAATTCTTTCTATATTTTTTTTAAATTTAACATAATATAACAAATTTGAAGATTTGATTTTGTTTAATTTATGTAAATTAAAGTGAATGAAACTGTAAACATAAAATAATAAAACAAGCAAATGCATGACATTTTAGTATATTGGAGGTATTTATTAATTCTGCAAGAATCCTTGATTTATTATGTAATCATTTCGCAGCATGAGATACAAAAGTTGACTTTTATAAATGTCTGAAAGAGTCCTTGACACTTATCCAGAAATGAATGATCCATATTTACAACAAATAAACAAGTTACTACTACAATTTTTTATGTACCTACAAAAATAATTAAGTTTTTAATATACACTGTAGTAAATATTTCAAGGATTTTTTAAAATATATAATTAATTAAATAAGAAAGTTTCAAAAAATTCTTAAATATTGCCTGTGTAAAAGAGACGTTATAAATATTTAGAATGATATACCTAGTAAAATAAATGCTGGACATTTTATTGTCCCTCTCCCAATAATTGACAAGCGTGCTCCTATCGAATTAATTAAGTTTCATTGAATTACATTTACGATAACATAGTCATTTTTTCCTTATATCAGAAAATAGATACGTTTTTCAAGTTGACTATGTAATTTTGTGAAATTTTTAAAATGCCAAAATCAGTATGATTCTAGAAGTAATTTTACTTAAAATTATTACTTACGTTCAAGTAAGTATATATCTACACAGCGATTATTAAAGAATGTTAGCATTATATACTTCCGCGTTTTAAATTAATATCTGTTAAAGATAAATTTAAATCTTGCACGTTTGTTGAATGAATTCGACGTTAAAAAATACTACCAATAACTTTATTTGCTTGATCACAAATCATTTCATCTTTTTCCTCCTCGATAAACATGTAGTTTCATTGAAACAAATTAACATCAAAGTTACTCATTTTCAGCGTTTGTTAGTTAATTATTAAGAATGTCCACCACCGAAGAAAGATGGTATTTTCATTGGATAGATTGGACGGTCTTCGCGTTAATGTTGTTAATTTCGGCCGGAGCTGGACTATGGCACTATAGAAAGGTCCGGAATGCAAATACGGAGGAATATTTGCTTGGTGGTAAAGAATTGAAACTTTTTCCAGTCGCTGCTTCTTTGGTGGCCAGGTACTGTTTACTATTCTTTCATATTTTTGGAAATTTCGATTTTTAAATCCATTTACAACTTTTTCATTTGTTTAAAGTATAAAAGTACAAAACTGATGCATCATCTAAATTACTTGTTGTATAGTTTTTTTGTTTTGTTTTTCAAACAATGACAAACTAATCAAAAGTCCAACTTTTTATTGCTGGAATTCATCCTTGTTTATATTAAACATTTTGAGAATAATACGAAATATTGTCAATCGCAGTTATTCTGTTTTAATTGTTTAATAAAGATATAAGATACAGGTTGCTTATTTCTGTTTTAGTTTCATATCTGGAGTTACGATTCTGGGTACGCCTTCTGAAATTTACAATTTTGGAACGCAATACTGGATTACCATTATTTCTCTCATGTTTTCCGGCATTGTAGTTGCAAATGTTTATCTTCCGGTCTTTACAACTCTAAAATTGAATTCTGCATACGAGGTTATTATCTTACGCTTTGTCTACTTCAATCTAAAGCGCAAATGAAAAGCAATTGCGTGATTCTTCTTATTTTGCAGTACCTTGAATTGCGATTCAACAAAGGCGTGAGAATCTTGATCTCGCTCATCTTCGTCGTCGATGTGGTAAGAGAAAAATATTTATATAAACTAAGCAATTTTACGAATGCAAGTTGAAAAAAAAAAAAAAAAAAAATTATTGGCTTGACTGTCGAATGTAAATTAGTTTACTTAGTTTACATAGCAAGTTTACATAATTAAATGCGCGAAAAGTTTTCTTGCATGAGTAAGTGAACAATGTTTGCTTTCCGACAGTAATTATAAGTGATTAGATTCATTGATTTGATAAAGTATGTTTAGAGGTTCTTGTTAACGATGATTAAAGCAATGAAATGTTGTTTATCTTTTAGGTATTGTATCAATCTATTGTTGTGTATGTTCCTGCCTTAGCTCTTAGTCAAGGTAAACTTTGAAGTTTTTAAAGTTTCCTTTTAATTTAAACGATATTCCTTGAATTTTTAAAATGTTTTAGTAAGCGGTATCAACATTCATTTGATAGGATGCATTGTGTGCATAACTTGTGTGTTTTATACTGTTATGGTAAGTAAAAAATTATTGAAAATTTTATTTTATTTGAATTTAACAAAGTTTGAAATTATTTAAAAAATTTCTTGAGTAAATTTACATAAATTTTATGCAAGAAAATGTATTTCCCAAGTGAAATAGAAAGTTTAAGAATGTCGTTCACTGGAGGTTACACCTGTCATTATCGAGTAATTGTACCAGTAGTTAGACTCCGAACTAGGTAAGACAAGTGGTTCAGGAAGTGTGAGTGTAAATGTTGCTCACGTTTTTTCCGCGGCTCAAAAGGAGTAAAGAAAAACATTTTGTTTAAAATAAAGTTGAAATAGTTAAGCAGAGAATTTATTACTCTTGCCTAATAAAAGATAATTGAAGAATACTCGAGTGCGAATGAATGGAGTAATAAAAGAAGAATAATAAGTTTATTAATTTTAACAGGGTGGCTTAAGAGCGGTCGTGTGGACGGATGCACTGCAAGTAGGCGTGATGGTCGCAGCCGTGTTAGTGGTAAGCTGTCTGGGCACCTACAAAGTTGGGGGTCCGTCAGCCATCTGGTCCAGGGCGCTGGAAATGAATCGCGTGCAGTTTCTAAAGTTCGTCATCTCGCTAACTCTCTCAATGACTCTAACCTCTTGGAGTCTGACCGTTCCGCTGAACTAAATTGATTGTTTGCTTTAATCTAGCTTTGACTCCTCTCCGTACACGAGGCACACAGTCTGGACAGTATTGATAGGCTCGTTCCTTTATAGCACCGCCTATATCGCCGTCAATCAGACGATGGTACAGCGCTACCAGTCCCTGTCGAATATGAAAACTTGCCAGCAGTGAGTTACCGATCCCGATCCCGATCCCGATCAATTCTCATTTTAGCTCATCGATTTTTATTGACGAAAATTTTTCATTCAACTTCCCAGGGCAGTGGCTCTCTTCACCGTCGGCGTCATCGTCTTCATCTCTCTCTGCTGCTGGTGTGGATTGGTACTACTGACTTGGTGGGCCCCGCCAAAATGCGACCCCAGAGCAACTGGACTCATCGAAGCAGACGACCAGTTCATGCCTGCCTTCGTTATGGAAATTGCCGGCAATCTGCACGGTATTCCGGGTTTGTTTATTGCCGGAATTTTCGGAGCGGCGCTCAGGCAAGTGACTCGATTGCTTTTAAATGCCCGAGATGATACGAGTTTATTATTCTTTATTTTCGACTATTTTAGCTCGTTGTCGGTGGGACTGAACTCGACGTCGGTTGTGCTTTTGGAAGATTTCGTCAAGGGATGCTTCAAGCTTAAGCCCAATGAGAAGTGGGCTACAATTTTTGTTAAATCCGTTGTTATTGTTCTCGGATTAATCGCACTAGGTTTAGTATTTCTCGTTGAAAAATTAGGAGGAGTTTTATCTGTAATTATTTTTCTTCGTAATTAATAAGAAGAGTATCTCATACCTTTGAGGATTCTTTCTAAATAATAAGACTTACTTAACAAAGTAAAGACCTTAACATTGAAATACTCTTTTTGCAAGATAAAATTTAAGATATTGATAATAACAATGGCTCAACTATTTTCTTAGGTAACAAACAGTTTAGCCGCTATTGCAGCTGGAGTATCTTTCGGAGTGTTCAGTCTTGGTATGTTATTCCCGTGGACGAATTCAAAGGTAAGACAATAAAAGCATAGTTAATAGAATCACGAATTCATAACTGAAAGAATGATAGTATTATCAATTGGTTCATTGACTTGCAAGACGCCATTGAAAACAAAAAGAATGAAAATCATCAAACAGGGTGATGGGCTCATAGCATTAAATAGATATCCTCATCAATTCCTTTCAGATTCCACATCGTTTCTTGTCATTGCGACAGGTACCGAAACTAAACGCATGCGAATTTTGTCTGTTACCGGATAGGGTGCATTTGTGGGCGCCATTATAGGGTTCATTGTCGCCGGCTGGGCGAGTCTTGGGGCGAATGCTGCCATTGGCTCCGGCATGATCCTTCCCAAAAAACTTCCCGTACCTCTGGATCACTGTCCAGCTAACATTTCTGAAGGCTTTTTAAATCAATTTCGACATATCGAGTGAGTACTAAAATTCTTTTTTTAATTTTCAAGTTCGAATGTTAAGAATGAGTTGGAAGACTTTTGATAGGTCTGAGAAGTGGCTTGTTCTAAATAATGTAGTGTAAAGTTACAAAATATTGAAAAATAATAAAATCGATCTATAAATAGCCAATTTATAATTGAAATGAAATTTAGTTTAATTTTATACCTTTCACAAAGAATAACATAGAAATTTGTGAATTTATGTTTTTAGCGAGGAAGACGTTTTTCCACTTTATCGATTATCATATCACTGGTTCTCTGGTCTTGGCACCATCACTGTTATCATCGTTGGAGGACTTGTCACGTGGTTGACTGGTCCACTTGATCCTTCGTCCATTAACAAGGATTTGCTCTCTCCGGTGATCCACAGGTAGATCTAAAATAGAAACATTTATTGTAAACAGGTTTTCTTACAACTTTAATTAAAATGTTTTTTTTTTTTAATTAATTGTATAAAAAGGTGGCTTCCGGAACCAAGATTGTACTCGGAAGTGTGTAGTTGGCGATGCGAAGGTTCGCCAACGCATCAAAGTTCGAGTGTATCTATTAGAGGTCTTTCGGATAGAACCGCACCACAAGACCGTATTCCAAATGTAAGTGTACTGTCTTTGTATTATTTATTTAATTTCCATCGAATGGTTCCTTTTATTTCTACGATTTTCTTTCTGATTTCAGAGAGATCAATTATTATTGACAGATAGTTGCTAAGTAGTTGAAATTGAAATTTTTAAGAAGAAGTGCCAAACGTCGCAAAGTTTTTAGCGTGGGCTATCTATTTTTATACTTTCAATTGTAGTAGTACTTAAAATTGCAGTGCACGAGCCGTATGACTGCTATATTTTGAAAGTTTAATTGTAAATCATAGGTTAAATATTTAGTTTATTTTTACACGATAGACATTTACTCACTACGAAGACTGTAATTTAAAACTCCAGTTACACTTTTATATTAGACAAAGAATACTTAATTAATGTACAATTTCGCAAAGTTTCGATGATCTTTTGGAATAACTATTTTATATCAATCACTTTTAATAAAATGATAAAGTGTTTAAAAACTTGACGTTTCTCTTTTCGAGCACTCAACATTTCGAATGTACATAAACAGCATTGAATAATCAACGGCACTGCGACGGAAACTCTGAGCCTCTCGAACAGCAATAAAGCAAAAAGAAGGGAAGAGAAGAGAAGAGAAGCATCCATCAATGTTTGCAGGCCGATTAATCGTCAAAGAAGGTCTCGCCGTAGCGGTACATTCGTTCTAGTAGCCTCGTTCTTAGCCTTGCGACAGCGGACTTTGGGAAGCACACAGGCGTTCGAGAGGATATTAAAGCTACGAGGCAGAGAGTAGTTCTCTAACTGAGTTTATTCGCTTTTCAAGCTTTGATGATTCTCGACGTGGACTCTTGTCCTCTGTGTAGTCCGCCGGAAGCGACGGGGGTGAGATGCGCGCTTTAGCCCCCGGGATATTAGTCGCTTTGTTAACGTTCCCGCCAGTCAAATGTTCTTCTTAAGAGGCCGACGGATGCAAATGGCTGACATTTTTTTACTTGATTTACTTGCAACGAGAGTTTATAAAGTATTTTCTGATTTGAAATTTAATATCAGCATCAATAATCTTTGTTTTGTTGATTATTAAACGGAGAAACGAGTGAGTTTTTTTAATTTTAAGAGAATTGAAAGGAACATTTTAATAATTTACGACTCCATTATGAAAATTAAATGTCTTTTACGTAAATGAATTTTAGCGTCTGTCCTCAATCATCTGAATGAAAATCTTGCACAAAGAGCAAAAAAATAACAAAGCATAATTAAAACGAATTAAAAACATCATTTAATAAAAAATTGCACTTCTCTTGTTTTTTATCATTCCGTACATTTTACGCTCATAAAATATTCAATTTATTTTGGAAAGCAATCAGGTTTCTTCACCAAGTGTTAAAAGTTGCCGATAATTAAAAACTGTCGATCGATAAAGAGCGGCGCTTGCTTGACTCGATGAAGCATTCGCCCGAGGAAATATACGGAGCGTAGGCGTAGGCGGAAGAAGCCTCGCGATTACTCGTCGCATAAACGCGCGGCTCGAAAAAGCCGGCTCGCTTTGGCCCTAATTGCGGCTAATGAACGGCGGCACATGCACACGCGGCGAGTCTAGGGAAGGCAGGTCGCGGTTTGAATGGGGTTAGTTTGAGATAGTTAGCGGGCCTTCAGAGCTACAATCGGCCGCGATTGCCGTGCCTACAATCACAGGGCGGATTATACGTCTATTACCCGCGCTCTCGCGCGTCTTGCAAATGCCCACCGCTTAAATAAAGCTCGCGCGCCCCGTTTTTCCGAGCGCAAGCACGCACGATCCGTGCCTGCAGCCCATGGGGCTCTAATGGACTATTGTGTCGCTCATTTTTTCCGCGACTCGACAGAATTTCGGTCCCCGCAGCTTTTTTCCATCTTCGGTCTCAGGGGGAGCAGCTGTTGGATTCGACGCAAGCTCAAAGACAAGCACAAGCTTCGGAGGCTCGTGGAATTAGCCTATCTGCTAATTGGCCGTGGGAGCTTTGCAAGAAAAGTTCAAATAGATGATAAAATTAATTTACAACTGCATAGGTAATACTCGCAGCATAAAAAGCAAAGCGCAAGCAACTCATTCTAGATTAATCAGTGGGAGGTGAATCGGGCAGCGAGCTTCCACTCTCTGGTAAAAAGTCTGGCCGGTCGAATTTTGAAAAGGGCATCGGGAATTCGCAGGACACACACAGGTGGGGACCTTAGGCGAGAGCTCGTCGTCCCGGCGTTTGCTCGCGCATAGAGGAAAGTCAAAGGTCGAGGACGACAAACGCGATCGTTCGCGCAGATCAAATATACGTCTTTGGCAGGAGCCAACTGACGGAATAACTAATTTATCAATTCTTCGCTTCGGTTGGCTTCGATATCCCTGACTATTTGCCGGCGCCGTGCAAACACGCAAGGAGGAGGGGCCTCGGAGCCCTCTATCGCCGTCTGCTTGTCCTGACAAAATATGGTCGAGAGCGATTTCAGCTCTTTCCGCGACGGCGGCGACGAGGCGGCTTTTCCTTACACTCCGATGCCCCGCTGTTTGACCTCCAGTTAACTCGCTCCGGTCTTCCTCCTTTCTTCCTCCTTCGCTGATTGATCTGGCTAATTTATAAGCTGCGGGATGAATCTACAACATTTTCCTGTTTTTACTTTTAAAACTAAATCTCTTGGATTCGTATAATATGCAGCTCAATTAAAAGCTTCTAACGCTTTCGAGAAAAGAAAAAAAGGCATTTTATACATTTACGGGTTTGGAGGATAGATGGCGTAGGATGCCATGGATCAGTGAAGCGCGAGCACAAAAGTCAGCACTCAGCGTCAGCGACTCAGCGTAGAAGGCTAACCAGCTATGTTTATTCAGCGATCGCTAGATGTCGTCAGCTGTTTAAAAGTGCTGCGGGAAAAGAGTTGAGAAACTTTTTCATTCAATGCAAACCAAGTATTTCGAAACAGTTTAATTAGCTATTTGAAAGCAAATTAAAGCAGTCAATCTTACATGTTACAAAATAGTTATCCATAATTATTTTTTTACAAAACTTTTCGTTATTGTCAATTGATCAAGTTAAACAAGTTAAAAATGCACAGAATTTAATTAAGGGATTTTCCACGTACATCTACTGTTGGCTGTCGATAGATTAAAAAGTCCTTGGAATCGCCTTTCTTCGATTATTTTTCAGGCTTCCCGTTATAAATTTCCTACAGCGTCCCAAAGCTCTTATTCCGAAAATCAATCACTTAAACATCGTTTCCCCCAGCAAACATAATCTCCGGCGCTCGAGCCTACCTTTAACGAAGTGACGTCGCGACTCTCGCTCGGCTCGGCGGTGCATTAATATTTATGGGTCCAATGAAATCTCGAAAGCGTATGGCAGCGTGTAAAGCGATAGACAAACATCGCCTCTCCGCGCGACGGCGGAAGGAAGTCTTGATACAATGTTCTCTCGCGCCTTTAGGCCTTCGAAATTTGCGCGTCGACGGGAGAATTTACATTGGCCCTGAAACCGCAGCCGAGGCTCGAGAATGTGCGAAAAGACCGAGAATTAAGGACTCGCACTTGCCAGTTTGAGCAAAGAGCTCTCTCGCCCTCTCTCTCTCTCTCTCCATTGTTGCCGGCGATACCCCGCCAGATGTACGAGGCGGAAGTAAGACGCTCTCGGAGACGTGAGCCAAGAGGTGCTAATGCTTTCTCTCATGCTTTCTTACAATCTTTTGCTGTCGGTTTGTGGGAAAAATTCCAATTTCAAAGCTTCTTATTGGCCGCCACACTTATCGAGCAAGTAAACTTTCTGAAGTTTCTTAGATTTTTAAAAAACGTTGCAACAATTTTACTCTAAGTATGTATGGTTTGAATTTAGGATTAACTCGACTTTTCTAAAATCTCCGAGAAGTGAAAGTATTAACATTTTAATAGAATAAGTTTTGACTTGAAGTTAACGCCAACATTAGAGAAAATATTATTTTCTCGGGAAACATTATTCTCGCAGAAAAGGTAAACATTTTGACGTAATTTTCAGGACTTACGGTTAATTTGATAAATTCAAAGCGGAATGATATTCAAGTAGGCTTGGGGAGAGCGCAGGGGAAGGAAGTAGCGATAAATACGTCGTAAGGACAGCCCTGGCAGGCTTAGTTACGCACACCGTTGTACTACCTGATTTGCATATCCAAAGCTCAAGTTAAATGTTTGAGGAAGCCTCCGACGCTGCAGTCTGGCTGTTCACGCGGCTTCCATTCAAAATCAACAATCGAGACTCTTTAAATTCATATGATAACTATATGTAATCAGTACATATATTCGCGTCCTGCCGATGCTTCTTTGGTCGTCTTAACAATCTTAATTGTTTGGTACGACGATAAATTTGAAAGAAATGGAGACCCGGGTAAAAAAGCACAGGCTGGGCTGCTTGTAATCTAGTAAATTAGCAAGTTGCAACATCATTACGAGATTATAAGCATCACAATAGCGGGTACTGTAGGCAAAGTATAATAATTTAGCAGGCAGGATATCGCGCGGGTCCCGGCTGGGCCGGACTACGTAATCGATTATTACCGAAGCTTAACAAGTACATCATTATAAATATAATTCGCTTAATCGCTCGGCGAATGGTAACGGATAATAACAGGTTGATGCGCAGCTGCGCGAATTCTATTAATGCTGCCTAGCACTCTCTTGGCGCAAATAACGAGTTTCGCGTTTTCGAGCGTAATTAGCGCCATTATTGCGCGATAATACAACAAACAAAACGCCCTGCCAAAGACACGCTGCGGCTCCTTCCGCAAATTGCGCAAATTGCGCTTATCGGGCCAGCTGCCAAGGGATATGTCGCGAAGGCACGCCATCGTTTTTATGCAAATTGCCGGCTAGTCGAACAATGCAAACAGAAAACGGATGATTATCGAACTGCTCGGTTTATGCTAATTTTCGAAGACGCCGAGCTGCCATTGGCGACGAAACGTCGCTTAACTCGATACTAGGCTGCCGCGTTTATCCGCTCTACTTGTCGTTTAGATGCAATCTTTGGGAATATTTTCTCTTTCGGCTGAGCATTTCTAACGAAAACTTAAGTTTTCGTTAGAAGCGCTCGAGTGTGCTTCAAATTCAATTTTCACGTAAAAAAACTTTTGCCGTAAAAAGTCTAATTTTATGGAGCTACTATTATTGGAAAAAATGTTGATATTTTTGTAATTAGGATAAAAGCTTAATTTTCTCGCTCGGAAGCAGTAATTGTAATAATTGAGAATTGCCAATGAATTGGACATATCCAATTAGCGTGTAAACTGAATAATCAATGAGAGCTCGGTGGCAACTCGTTGAACCCTTTCTGAATCTGAAAGATATCGCAGGTGACGGATCGCGTCCCCAGCGCCCGGCAGCCGGCTGCACCGCTTGCGGACGACGATCATGAGCTAGACAGTCGCAATTAACGGTAACGATACCCCAGAGGGCCGCCACCGCCGCCGCTCGCCGCCCGCCGCCCGCCGCCGCACCGCTAATTAATATAACCAGCGACGATTCGTTCGCGATTGACAGGAAAACGCTGTCTTGCTCAAAACCCCCGCAATTTGTCAGGGAATAAACGGACGATTACACAAGCACAATGTTTGACGTCATTTCACGAGGCGCGAGCGGGCTCTGATTGATTGTTAATTGACGCTCTCTGTTATTTTACCGAGCTATTTTGCCGTTTTCTGCATTAACTATTAGCGAGAGAGGGATTGATGCATCATCGCGCCCGAGCTTAATCGAATTATTCCAACGAGCCCTGCTGCTGCTGCTGCCGCTGCTGCCGCTGCGCTCTTTTCAGGCAAAAAGTATATCCATTCTGTATAATTTAATGTATCGCGGGTAATAGCGGGGATGAATTGCTCGGTGCCGTGAATTCTTGCTAAACAAATGAGACGTCAATTTCGGCATGTCGGGGTTCAAACTTGCGCAGCTGATTCATTGACAAGGGTTTCATTACAAAAATTCGATTATATTCATTGTAATGCTTTAACTCGTTTACATCTATTCGGCAATAATTTTATCTAGTAATTTAGTTTCTTGATGCTCCTGCCATTCTTCATTAATTACAAACATAAATTTACCCGAAGGCAAAAGTTTACAGCGTTAGTTTAGTTTTATACTTTTCTGTTTGCAAATCTTTCCAATTTAGTGTACGTAATCAGTCAATGTTAATGCTTGATTAATGAGCCAGCAGTCTAGATATTAGTATTTTTCAAAAAGTCGTGCAATCTTCATCACTCGCAAAGAGAAGTTAACTTTAAAAGAGGAAAAAATAAAAATGAGGACGGTGCAGAGGCTGCGCTCCTCACGTGCGGTTAAATTTAGTTTTAATTAAAGAAAGCAATCCGCCAACAGGTTAATTGCAAGTTAGACTGGAAGCTTAGGATTTTGTTGAGCGGCGAGCTTCGCAGGGGGCTATTCGAGAGAAGCATTCGTTTCTCGGCCTTGCACCGAGCAGAGGGTTAAATATGCCGGTATAAGTACTGATAGTGCGTCAACTTGTTAATGGAGCTATCAGTCAACACACACGGCTGACTGACGTCTCAATCAAACGGCAACACATTCCCCCGGAGACGTAATCGCGAGCCTGATTGTACAGCATTCGATCCATCCCCATCATGCAGATGCGCGCGTTATGAAGCAAATTTCCCCGCTAATTACCCTTGCACTGACCCGCTCGACTTCACTCGCTCCGCCCACTGTGGATTAAACTTTCTTACCTTCCTCTCTGCTTTCAATTACCTAGCTCAAATATAATTTAAGATTTCGGCGAAAAGGAGGAGGAGTTCTGGTCGAGCGGTTGCCGATTAAACGGCAAAAAGGTGCGAAGAAGAGTCGAGAGCGGGGAAAAAAAAAGGCAAGAGCAGATGCGACTTGTCGAGCAGACTCGGACGATTTTCGCCGGAAACAATTTGTCGAGGCGCGTTGCGCGCTGCTGCGAAATTTACGCAACGGGACGCTCGAATGTGTGGCCAGGGCGAGTTGTTTCGCATGCAAATTCGTTTTATTGTCAGGCCGCCGAGCGGGGATACGAAAGAAAGGGAAAACGCTCGGGGAGAGGGACGTAAACGCCGGCAGCTCTTCCTTCCAACTTAATTTCCCTCCTCTCTTTAATTACTGCCAATTGTCCGCGCGCGAATTGCGTTATGCTCGCGACGAATTTCTCGAAAAGCTCTCTCTCGCTCTCCTGCGGCCGTCCCGAGCTCATTTCGGATGTAGATTTGACGCGGCGCGCGCTAATTTATTTTTAAAAACGGAGAGCTAAGAAAAATAACGAGGCTATTGCGTAAATTGGCTATCGTGAATTGTTAATATCGCAAAAGCGCGGAGCCAGACAGTCGGAAGGGAATAATGCTATTGACCGCACGAGGGAGGATCGGCTCCCCTATCTCCCCCGTGCTGCCCCTAAGGAGTAGCTGCGAGCGCGTACCTTGCGAAAAGAGTACAGTTCTGAGTAATGATCGATCAATTGAATTACGCCGGGGAGAATGACATTTGCAAAGAGAATTTATTTTATCGCTTGAAAAGGTATAAAGGTATGAATGTAATAAGCATTTGGCTCGGCTTATGAATAAGAATGTCCGCTCAGAGCCCGCTGGCCGGGATAAAAAAAATCTCTCGCTCTTTCACTTGTACTTCTCACTTTGTTACTCAGTTACTTACTTATGTTCTTACTCCACTTAGTTTAATCGGCGAGCTAGGGCTGGCCGGCTTCCGCCCCTTACATCCACTTGTTTTTCCGCCTTATCCCCCGAGGCTAATTCATTACTTAATTCTGCTAGTTCCCTCCTTTCTACTCCTTTCACTACCCCTTTTCTAACGTACACCTCGGCCAACCTCATTAAGCTCGACTACTCGCTAATTAAACTAATTGCTAAATAAATTGCAATTACACTAATGGGCCTCGTCCTCGGCTCGCTTGCTCGCCCCCTTTTTTTTTCGCTAAATTACTAATTGACTTTTTTGATTTATTTTCAATCACGGCGAGTAGTCGGAAAAAATGTATAAAGCGCCGCTGCAGCCGCCGGCCGGGGCTCGAATAAATCTTTCCCGGCTTACGCGGACACTCGTAATATCGCTTTATTGACTGTAAGTTGCGTTCGAGTGCTTCCGTTCCATTCTCTTTGCGCTTATAAATCGAGTTAGCCTGCATTTTTGGGGAACGATATTTTTTTCAGATTTTCGGCAAATGCAATCATCGCAAACTAGTCCGATACACACCTGGTCAAATAAAGCCAGGTCTTTGTGCGCAGAGGAGCGGAGAAAGGAAATTGAATGTTTCGATATTTTTTCACTGCATCCTGCGCGAATATTTGTTAAATCGAATGTGCGCCGCGCAGTTTCGCGCTTGACCGCACGAGACGCGTAATGGGCTCGATTGGTTTTTAATTATTGTCCGAACAAAAATTCGGAGGATCCGAGTCTTTGATCTGACTGTTCATATTTCTCTAACAGGCTTCCTGCCGGCGCGCCGCGGCTTTTTGTTTCAAAAATTCCTCCAGTACGCTTTCATTAAATCATTTTAATATCGTACATTGACTTTTTTTTTCGCTTCATCTACACCAAGAAAATTGACTGCTCGCTTCTGATTACTTTTCTGCCCGTACCTTTTTCTTCTTTTCACGCTCGCGCGCTAAATTATTTTAATTACTTTTGCAATATATTTAAAAGCAATATCGCCGCCTGCGTCCATTTAATGTCAAAATATTATACTTGCTGTAATTAAATTCATCTTTATTTTTGGCCAAATCAAAAGCATCGCAATGCGACGAGAATCCCGAGGGTTGCATACATAAACTTAATTATAAAATGTATTACACTCGCTTCTGCATAGTTTGCATTTACAGAAAATGAATTAAATTTTCATTATTCAAATACCATTTCTCCTTGTAATGAAAGCAGATCGCATAAAAAGCTGCCCCGAAAATGGCAGCTCAATCATTATCGTAACGAAATTTATTGATCATCATTATACGTGCGCTTACTCTTGTTATCAAAAGACAATAAAAGCAGCAGCAAATTGAAAAGCAACGGTTGCGATCATTTTCAAACTATTTAAATAAATTAACTTACATGCAGTTCTGCTTGGCCGTTTTTCTTATAACAATTCGTTTTTTTCAGAAAGCTTATAACAAGCATTGAATCGACTAATGGTAATTCTTAGTTGCCGTTGTTACTGAATAGGATTAATTAGCTACAGTTCGATGTGATTAGTTGCATGACTATAAGCTTATGCGAGATTTCAATCCGCGCATACGCGGATATAATTGAACGCGCTTGGCTACATCTAATCAATTTCAATCTGGTTCATCTTGTGCATCTTCAAATAATTAAATGCTTTCAACGAGAATTGAATTTTAGAAAGTATATTTCACGACCCACAACACACACGGAGAAAAATCGCTAGTGAAATTTACTTAAAAATTATAAGTAAAAGGTACTGATTCTGACTTAAGTAAAATTTACTTAATTATTAAGTAAGCCACCGCACGTGCGAGAGAGACAGAAAGAAAGATGGCGCTTCGGATTCGGTAAAATTTACTTACAAACCTGGAGTAAAGTTAACTTAACGTGTTTGCTCAACTTTTTAAACAACTTTTACTTAAATTTTGGTAAATTTTACTAGGGATTTTTCTCCGTGCAGTCAGATATTTTTTTAACCTCCCCTCGAATCTTTTCGCTCTGAACTCGGAAGTGAAAGGAAGCTCGAACTCAAACGCAATCTTCCGTTTCCTCTCTCAATAGGCACATTAAAACTACCCCTGAAATCCGCAGCTCCCTCTAAAAAAAAGCAAGCCGTGTCGCGTAGCGCGTTGGCGTTTGATCGCGCGGAGCAACTCGAGCGCGTACATTTAAGCTCCGAGCGAGTTTGAATAGCGTCTGCAGTTGGAAGTAGGGGTTGCGGGATGCCCGACTTGAAATGAATCGGACAAACGGACAGACGTGACGGGCATAATTCGCGGTAAGCAGTACTCGGGGGACTTTGCTCGCTCGCTCGGACACCTGTCAATTCTCAGCGGAAAGTGTAATGCGATCTTTATCGAGCCGCCCCGAGGAGTTTACAAATTTTTATCCTCCTTTATGTTTATTTTTAAAACCGCTCGCCGCCGATGCAAATGCGCTTATTATACCTTGTTATTATGGAAGGCCAGAGTTATTGTTGCATGGAAATTCTGCTGCGGGCTAAGCGGCTCTCGGCTCATTTATATAAAATAGTCTTCATCGATGCAATGACTGGCCTTATTACCGCTTATTACAGTTGTTAGGGACAGGTTATTAAATGTTTATAATTTACAAATATAAGCGGTAATTAAATTGCCGCTTCATCCTAAAGTTACTTCTCGAAATGAAGTGGAAAATTGTGGGAAAAGTTACGCAACGATAACTTGACGTAACGCCCTTGGATTTACTTCAAAAATACATGTTGTAACGAAGGTATAGAATTCGAGCTTTGCGAAACTTATTCGAATTACGACATTAATGCAATCTAAATAAGACAATATAGCTGTCACGACTGAAGCAGGCGGCTCGGTCTGCCTTTATACTTATGAATTATTAATCGTAAAGCACACAGCACTCCGGTGCATTACGTATTAACGCTAAGCTCGGTGAAAAGTCCAAGTGGGTATTTCGTATCGGCCGGCCGGTGGCGATCTTTCTGCAGAATCTAACAAAGTATTCAGGAGCTGCACGGCGGCCCGAAACTCTGCGAAAACAATACGAGAAAAAGCCGCGTCTAATTGAATTTACGAGAGAACAATTTACGGGCTCGCGTAAATTACGAGCGGAGCCCTCTCTGTGTGCGTAACGCACTAATTGCGCCGCGAACGCACCTGCTCTTCTTCGCGGCCAAGTTTCTGCTCTTATTCTCGTTTAACGAATAATGGCCCAATTAGAAAGTAATAATACAGAACGTTTCTACGCGGACCTCCTATAGTGAGCTACGACTTTTGCACCGGCCTCTTATTATCTTAAAAAAAAAAAGAATGTTGTATTTACTGCTCTGTTGGTGTCAGGAATTAAGCTTCTATTATTGTAAATGTTTCAGCTGCTGTGCCTTAAATGATTTTTATCTCAAAATATAAATGAGAATTGTCATGAGTTTGATCAAAGGCATCAAATTTGAACATCAACTCTTTAAAGCTTCTAAAGACAGGAATGAAATTCTGAATTGCAATTTGATAATTGATCGCAGCCAGTGACAGAGTCTATTCGAATTAATTGATGCCATAAATACTTGAAAGCATCAAAGGACAAATAGAGCGTCGCTACGTTCTCGAGCTCGATATTTTAAGTTGAACAAGAGCTGGCGCTGCCTGTATGTGCTCAGTTCCAAAAACGTCCGTTTTTGTCCACATCAGCGACAAGCAGCCAGTATACCTTAGCCGCGCTGTCGAGGGAGCAGCGGCGGCAGCAGCGGCAGGAGGAAAGAATCGAAAAAGCCTGGGCGCGCGGGAGAGAGAGAAAGAGAGATTATTTTAAACGCCCTGCGGCAGAGAACTTCGTAAGGGAGAGCAAACATTGACACGACGCAATCATTTACGCGGGATCTCCAGCGTTCCATTAGCCTGCGCCGCGATAAGAGCGAATGTTTGTACAAGGCCGGCCGGTGTACTCTTCTGGAAAGGCCATCCGAGGCATAGAAATCTGAAATAGTGCGAGGCCACTTGTGCTCGTTTCCGCTTTGAATAAATACGGCTTCTCGCTCGATGACTTTGGGCGCCACTCTCCTCGTTCGATTCATTTTTATAATTTCTCGTGAAAGCGCGCAGACCTCGCTCACTGCCCAGTCAAAGAACTCCTGCCTCGGCTGTTGGCTCAAAAATTAAGCCCCATTTGTTTTCATTCGCTTCTCTAATTTCTCGATTTTGCCAATGTTCAAAGCGACGTAAACGTACTTCATTGAGAGTCAAAAACTTTCGGAATTTAACTTGTTTGCCGAAAATATTAAGCGTGCGCAGTCTATTACTTTGTCGAGCGCCACTTGTTTTCAATTCCTTTTTCAATATTTCGGTTCATTCGTTGAAAGCGTGTAAATATTGTTGATTGCCACGAGAAAAGTCAGTGCAGTTAAAAATTTGTTCAAAATGTTCTAGTATAAAGAAACAATATTCGTCTTTGGGCGAATTGCAAATAGCGAGTTAGTTTTATTGCCAGTAAATTGTCCATTTTAATTTAAATTTTGACAAAGAGCTTGTCGAAAGTGGAATTTTTCTAGTTCCTCGATCGTCCGTCCGTTAAAAGCGTGTAAACGCAGGTCAAAGAACCGCGGCACTTAAGTTGTTTGCAGAAAATATTAAGCGTACGTAGCGTATGACGCGGGATTCGTGTCAAGTGCCGGCCGCAAAGAACCTTTGTCTTTGAAAGGTAACCTTTGTGTACGGCGAACATCCTTTCAACTCGGCGCGACTGCTGTTGACAATTCGCCTCGTGTTTTCCTTTTTAATTCCGCGAGCCGAAAACTGCAAGCGCGACACAGCCGAAGGTAATCCGCGAGAGTCTCCGGGGGACAATACGCCCTCGTAAGCCGCTTAGCGCCGTCGTATTGACATATAATATTCCTCGCGAGATATCGTCTCTCTCTCTCTCTCTCCCTGCGAGCGTTACCTTATGTACGGAGCGCTAAGCATATTTCGAGTTTATATAAAGTATCATCCGCGTATTCAAGGATCTAGGCGTAATCTCGCCAACGATAACGCGCCGAGACGCCGAGCAGACGATCTGCGGAGGCTCAGACTTTTAGTGTACTTTGAGAGAGCCTGTCGGGCGAGACTTTTTATAAGACCCAGACAAGTGCTTTAATTTCTATGGTTTAAACTTTTTACGCATAGTTAAAAAAATATATTAAATCTTTTTCTTCAGAGTTAATATTTCAGCATTGAAAGCGGTTATACTCATTATATAACAGTGAAACGTCTTCAATTCCACTAAGCTACAATCAACGAAGAAGCGACGGAACAGTCGTACGCAGCTTGTTCTAGCAGCGTACTATTAGAGGATTTTTTAGAGGCGCCGCGAATCGAGGCGGAAAATATTTCTGGTTTCGATGCGATGCACATCTGCAGGCGATGCACTGTCGAGATAGAGATAGATTGCGGGAGTGCGTAAATAATGGCAAAAGGAATGCTGGATAAATAGAAAGAGGGAGAGAGAGAGACAGAGAGGGAGAGAGAGAGAGAGAGATGAAACCGATATCAAATTGTCCGATCAGTGTACAAAGAGTTGGCCGCAGAGCGAGAGAGACGAATTCTCGGTGGAAAATTGATTTTAGCGCGGGAAGCTTTGTGAAATGAAACCTGGCTTGAACCGCGCGCTGCCATTAACAACGATAAAAATAATCCAATCCGACGTTTGTTTGATCTATCAACGCGACTATATTTTTCGAAATATGCTGTAGCGCACGATGATCACTCCCGGGTCGAAGCTAGTTGCGCCGAATAAAGCGTGAAATATGGAACGACAGAGTGTATATCCGGCGAAATGTCAGAGAGGGAAATAGTGATTCAGAAAAATATTCGTTACCGGCCATTAAGGATTACATCCGGATTTTACTTCCCTTACCTGACCTACTGCTTCTCCCTGTTCCAGTACTGTACTCTACTATAGGCTATTTTTTTTATCAAAAAGAAATTATTCCTCGTCATTTTTTCAGACCATTGACTATTTCCGGAGGTCCTTTAAATGCTCTTTTGACCTTTCAAAAAATTTCCAGAGCAAGGAATTTGGGAAAAACAACCCTTATACCGACGGTAATTCATTTAGTACATTGTAATTTCGCGAAAATAATTGATTTTAATTTTTCAGGCTATGCTGCCATTTGTTTTCTTTTATTATGTAAATTTTCATATAATTTTCTCGTTTCGCCCGTAAACAAATGGTTATAATTAATTTTTGGCGGCATGACTCCGACGCGCGTGCACGCTTTATTACGTGGCGGCCGAGCTAAATAAATAATTTTGTAAAGGAAAATGAATTTTTCATGGCTAAATGAACAATTAAAACAGAAACCTGGATAAATATTGCGCTCAATTTTCCGTAAAACGCAGTAAACCTTTTACGTTTCGTCCCGCTTACCGCTGTATCAGATGTTCTGCAACCCGCTTAGAGAGTTTTAAAGTAGCGAGTGAATGTTCGTTGAGCATCGCGAATCGCGAGCGCTAAAGTATAAGCTTAATTCCCGAAGGATAAATTGCCCGAAGAAAAAGAGACTGCTTAACCGGCAGAGTTGGGCTCGAACGGTCTCGCGTCTCGGGCGAAAAAATTTCTCAACGTCCGCAAGCGGCGAGCACGTGCACGCGAGCTTCGCATAATAATCTGAAATTTTCCCCTCGCCTCGTACATAGAAGGAAAAATTCGCAGCGCAGCGGCGCGGGCCCTATTTGAATAAAAATTTCGCGATGTCCATTCCCTCGCGGGGAGGAGAATTTCATAGAGGAATTCTCCGCTCGTGTAAATCCCCGACTAGTTACCGTCGCTCCGAGCCGGAAAAAAGCTTTGCGCGAGGATCATCGCGAAATAAAATTCGAGTCCTTTTACGCGAAAGGAGATTGCACGCCGGGGGAAACGTCGGCGTTAAATGTTCCGTGGTCCTGCGCCGCGGAATATATAAACAAAGAGCGCGAGAGTTTCGCCCCGGCGTTTTATTCCGGCAATAAACTTCCGATTAGGCGCCAAAACGCTCGCGCTACTCTCTTTCTCGAGTAACGGCGATGCTTACCTTGATAAAACGCCACCCCCTCTGCATTTCCCCGAGTTACGTCGGCTGCGTGTTCGAATATTCCGCGCGATAACTGTTCCGCTGCTTTCCCCCTCAAGTCTTTATTTATTTAATATGCACCAAACGGAATAGACAGTTTTAAATCGTTCGCGTCTTTTACTCTATACGAACTCTATATAAATCAAATTTTTTAATTTATATAATAATAAGTTATTTAACAATATTGATAGTGACAAGCTGGAAAATAATAATTCACGTCCAGAATTCTTTAGACGGGTGAATAAGCTTCATCTCTAATGGCAGCGTTCTTAAATATTACAATGCAATTCGCATTTTGACAAGTACTGCAGGTCGGGCGCTTAGAAAATAAAGCCCCTGAGAAAACTCGCTCCTCGACAGTTTGTAGCCAAATAGAGCGGATTCATCAGTAATTCATAGACAGCTCGACCGAGCGCGCGTCTCTCACTCCCGTCTATCCGCAAAACAGCTCCGACTCCGGCGTCAAAACTTTGCGGATCCGACGCGGTCTGTCAAATTCCGCGTTCCACGTCGGGCTGCCGCCGTCCTGTGTATCGCGAATAATAAAACTGAGCCACCGCGAGCCTTTTCTCTTCCCGCAAACGATCGCCTTCTTTCGCCTTTTGCCTGTATATTATTTAGAGTACATCCGCTATTTTTCCTTTTCAGTCTGCTTTCAACTTTCTTACTTTCCACTTGAATTTTCAAATTTGCCGTACAGAGATCTGATTGAGGTGAAAAAAATGTTCCTACTTTCCTACTGCTAGAGTTTTTAAATAAAATTGAAGACGCCTGACTCTGAATGCAGAAGTTTATTTTGAAAGTAGAAAGCTCGCCGAAAAATATAGCCGATAAAATGTCCCGACGGGCAAACTAACTAAAAGGCAGCTCGGATCAATGATATTGGTGGGGCGCATTCTGCGTTCCGTGGTCTTTTTGCATTGTTCCGTTGCCGTTGCAGGTCCTCCTCCCGCAGAGAGGAGGCTGGAGCCCGGCGCTTTCTTCTCCTCTCCGAGGCCGAAAAGCCCGCGGCGCCTCGCGCGCTCTCTACTTACCTCGAAATGAATCAAGTCCCTGCTTTCCGAGGCCAGACAGGTGCTTATTACGGGCGCAGCCCTCAATTCCTATAGGGAGTCGAGCGGTATGCGCGAGCCTCGAGGAAAGTTCGTGCGAGCGGACTTATCGCGCCGTGCGAATCCGGACTCTTTCGAACGACTGATATCTCGGCTGGATATCTCTCTGTCTTTCTCGACTCTGCCTCGCTCGAACTCGAGAGGAGGAGCGATTAGGAGGCGTCGGCGAGGAGTTTCCAGAGCCCCGGGAGCTTCCAAACCGATTAGATTTCGATTTTATTCCCAGGAAGAGGGCACGTTTTGCGGAGTAAATCACCGGTCTAAGCCGAGATTGCGCGGCCGCGGTTGCTACTGATTTCGAGCCACGCAGATCTGTTATTTCGGCAAACTTCATTTTCTACCGGCGGCTTATTAGATCGTCTCGGCACCAACTTGTGATTTTCGCTCAAAGTCCAAATTTATAAACACTATTTTTCGAAACTTTGTTGGCCAAGTTGTTAAACTTGCAAGAGATTCGTGGAAGATTAAAGACCCGCGTTTTATTCTGACATTAAATAGGATGAAAAATGGCTGAATAAAATTTAAGGTTCAAGGAGCTTAAGATAAAATATTTCATTTTGCAAGAAAGATTTAAAAGCTGTGTGAATACAGTCGAGAAGAAACGCAATGATAGTAGTAGAAACCAGCCAAGTACGTAATTTTATGTTTAGATAGATACAAGTTTACGGCTATTTTATTACATTATAGCTGCAAGTAACATTTACGAATCTAAAAGTAATTTAGATTTAGTTTGCAAGGTAAACTGTTGAAAATGTTTAAAAAAATGTGCAGCTCGCGCGATAGCAAAAAATCATTATCGGCCCGAACTCGTGAATTTCCTCTCGAAGCTGCTTATCCCCTTGAGCAACGTTAATCAGCTTGATTAAAATGCACGCCTCTCTAAGCTCGCGATCCCCCTCCCCGTTGGAAAAAAAAGGAGCCGCGCAGCCCTGTTCATTTGCAAGAGCGCACATTAAATCGTGACGAGAGAGGCGCGACTCGCTAACGTCCATAGCGCTGCGAAGGAATGAAGGCTTAGCCACGTGACTCGGCCGAGAGGAAGAGCCTAAAGCGACTATTGTCTTGGCTCGGTGGTATCGTTGCGCGCCGCATACCGATCTCGAGACTCTCCCCCCCCTCTTCCGAGCGTCTTCCCCGAGCCGCATAAACATGTACAACGGCTGACATTAATGGCCGTGTCTTCGGAAATGCCTCTTGCGGATTTTACTGTGAGCGCAAGCTATGCTAATTTACCCCCGTCGCAAATTATATTGCCGCGAGAGAGAGAGAGAGAGAGAGAGAGAGAGCGAATTTTGCGTTTTATCGCGAGAGAGCCCGCCTGCTTGCCTGCCTGCGCGAAGAAAGTCGAGGGTAACGACGAGCCGTTAAAGCTCTTTTGCGTTTCTTGCTCTATTCGGCTAATATCATTGGCTGCGTTAAGAGCATCGACGGCGACGGGTAGATTATTTCGCAATTGCGCGGCCGGAGATTAGATTGCGCTCGTTTAAAAAGCTTTGAGCAAGTTTACGGGAGAAGGGAATGCTCTTTTAATAAGTCATGTAAAGAGAGCACGAGGGCCGATGCAAAGACAATTAGCTCGGAGATTACTGCGGGCGTCGCAGTTAATTACTTTGATCGTTACACTTGTCGGATGAGTATCGAGCCGCGTTCATTAGCCTATCTCGCGAATATTCGCGAATTCGTTCGCGGCCGAGTAATTACGGCTTTGTGTCGGGTGTTATCGTCTCCGACGATCGGCAACCGCCCGAATAATTATACGTCCTCCTCTCTTCGCGGCGGCGGCGGCTGCGGCAGTGTCGAAGTACACACTCGGACAAGTTGCGCGCGACTGCTATGATTCGAGTCGCTCATAACCGTCGAGCGTTCCTTCCCTTCGCTTCGTGCATCAGATTAGGGCGCCGAATTAGAGCCTCGTGTAACCAGCCGAGATCGCGATATTTCGGCCATTGTACATCGAATCTTATGTGAGTGGGTGTCTGCCGATGTGCGCTCCGCCGGAATTACCGCTGGATGCTTGCTCATAAAGCCTGATTGCCGCCGTTTATGCACTGCAAACTTTTTCCCTCCGCGAATTATTCCCGTTTTATGCTTCTCTCTCGAGAATAATACTTGTTTGGAGAAGGAAACCTTTTTTCCTTTATATTTTACAGTACGAAAGGTTATTTTATTTATACAAGTAAATACGTACTTTGAATTAATAAACTTTAACTTTTAAAAATTCTGATCACTATAAACAATTTGAATGCAAAGGCTAAACGTTTATAGAGCCCGTCCATTTTGGAAAAGCGGCTGGGGGATGGAACATGGAAAATAAAGGTCGTTCGGAAAAACTGAAGAGAATCGCAGCTTAAAAAGTGCTTAAACTCTTCCTTGGAAAAAAGAAGCGGGAGCAGCAACATTTCGTAAAATTCGCGGTAAATGCAAGCAGGCGCCCATTTGGCTTTGGCTCGCGCCATTCAAGATTTAACGTCTCTTTCACGCCTTTTATACTCATAAAACGGACAATTATATAACGCGCTTAAAAGCCGGGGGTTTAGACGCGGGACTCTCGGTCGTCGGCGGCGTCGGCGTCGGCTCTGCTTTTTCTCGGGAGATCGCGAAAGAACAATGGCGCAGGCGCGCGCTCCGCTCGTAAGCCGGGGGGGCGGCGAGCTTTTTGCGCCGAATATAAATGAAATAAAAGCGCGATATTAGGAGCGGACGCGGGGAATTAGAATGTAAGCGGGCGCGCGCATAATGCGAGCCTCCTCGACGGCCGAGATTTCCTCCGGATTTTCCAGCGGAAGAGGGTCCTCGAGCCAGTAAGCGCTCGGACGCTCGTTACGACGGTTTACATGCGTAGGTTACAAGCGCCGGGATCTACCTGCGCCGGAGAGCAAAAATTCCCGGATCCGCTCCACCGGTTTACGTTCGATTCTAATTCTTCTCTGACCCTTTTTCCGCTTTTTATTTCTTCTTTTATCAAAGCTCTTCAAACAGGCTTATATTGCTGTAGAAAAACTTTGTACGCAAATGATTTCCAGTTGGAAATCGCATGTTAAATAATGAGCGGAAAATAAAATAAAGCAGCCAACAAAGTAAAATATGAAAGAATTAAAATTTAAAATTTAGATTCCGCCCGGCATTTCGCATTTATTCGTCCGTTAATAAAAGAAACGAACATCTGCTTAACCAAAATTCGCAGGCAAAAAATCACGCTCAAATGCATCCGCAGCCGGAGCCGAAAAAGCGGGCGGCCGTATTTTTTACAAGCAAACAATTTTAACATATTTCCCGCGATTTATATCCGTCTGCGCCGCTCCGAATAAATCTTGCTGGAAGGGATTTTTCGCTTTAAGCTCCGGACTTTCGAGTCCATTATCCTCCTCGAGTCCACTCTTGACCCTCGGCTCGCTCTCTCGAGTTGCGCTCGCGCGATTTGCCCGAGTCTCTCGATACACATTTTATACATATACGCACGCGATAGTTCGCGACGCTAATCCCCCTCTCGAATCGTCGGAGTAGCGAATTAAATGTAGAAAACGCTCCCCCGGCTTTGCCTCTCCGTTGTTTAACTCGGGAATTTTCCGAATATTATTTTGCTTTTTTTGCGAGCCGATTTTTTTTTTTTGTTCCAGCCGCTCGCTGCGCGCACTTTTCCGGGCGTGCATTTTTTTTCCGGCGGCCTTGTTTTTTCAACGACTGCGCTCGCGCTCGCGTTCGTCCGCTCTAAGGATTATTCGCGTTTCTTTGGCTGGCATTCAATCGGTCCCTGCGCGCGTTTCCGCTCGCAGAAAAAAGTCGCAAGTCGCGCGGCCTTGTTCTCGACAAGCCAGCCTCGAAATGCGCGCTCTGTTTTATGCGAGTCTTTTTCTTTGAAATCCCTTTTCCCGCTGCGCATCGCTGCCGATGTCGATTCCGAGCCAGCCGAGCGATATTATGCACAATGAAGTGGCCCCTCGCTGCAACGTTGCGATGCACGCAATATTTAAATCCTACTTTCGGAACAAATTTAATAAGCACCGCGCCCGAAGCGTAAAATCCGAGCGAGCAAGTCGAGAATTTCCCGGCGATCACGAGAGAGAGAGTCCACTCAAGAGAGTCAATTGTTCGAGGATCCTCTATGGGGATCAGTGCCTGCAGTTTTTCACTCGAATTAGCTGCGATTATATCCTCCGAAATGGTTACGTCGAGTGGTGAAACAATGATTTTTGCAAAACATTTTACAACGCTAAAGGCACGCTTGTTCTTCCGATTAGCTGATGTTTTGCAGAATCATAATTTTCACGGATAATTGAATTCAGGAGATTTTAATAAAGCACTAAGGACTTAAATTAAAGTAAATAACGAAAGTGGAGCTTTCGCGAAGAAAAATACGACTCTTCCCCTTAGTCGCAGATTACAGTCACATATTTTATGAGCGTATTATACGAGTTAGCGAGGAGACATTCCAAACTTTCAACTTTGGAGGTGGTAATTGTTAGAGAAATGATTTTTCAGGCATTCTTATGCAAATCTTGACCAACTCCCCATAGGAATATTTGAACTGAGGGTAATTATTTTCCCGGCGACTTGCAAGGAATCCTCGCCGGAATTTTCCGCGTGTCATTTAGCTCCCCGCCCTTATCTCGTTACGAATGCCATTGTTCTTTTTCCCCGCTTGCTCGCGCAAAAATACGCACTTAAGCCCGATATGTAAATCTGAAGAAAAACCGTATTTAACTAATCAGTCGATAAATAAGGTAAAATGTATATTTTTCTTTATTTTAACCTCCGACTGGTTGGAGTATCCGTTAATAAACTAGAGAGCCAGTTAGGATATTTTTCCGGGAGGCCGGGACATAAAGGTCTAATCCGCGGGCAGCACGCTCGGGCAGATTTGCGGAACTCGCGAAAAATGCGCGGGAGCGGCTCGACTCCGTAATAGTTATATTCCGGCTTTTGTCGCAGACTTTTGCCGCGCGACATGCCGAGCTTAGTATTTCCGTACGTGCGCGGCTTGGCCCCGCTAGGATTTCCCGAGCGGAAGCCAAGCGATGCGCAAGCGACCCCTTTTGTTTTTCGAACAAAAGCATTCGGCAACGTGTTTTACACTTTTAAGCGGCGCAGATAGGGAGAGAAAGACGCTGCTCCTTTGCATTAGCCCCTTTCGGGCTTACGCTCCACTTGCCATGGCTTCCCCGGCGAATAATGCCAGCCTGCTCAGATCGCTAATCTTTCTCCTTTCAAATTTATCCCCGACTCTTTCAAAATCTTTCATAAATCTGCAGGTAAAAATAATGTCTTTAGCCAGCCTTCGGGCGGCAACCCTCGTGTTTGTCTTGCATAGGCGAGTGCATCCACCTGTCATTTCGAGAATCGGTCCTAGCGCGCCGCGGTTGGCTGCACTCTGTTTATTTTATTGATTTCGAGCGGCGTATCAGCCTTATCCGCGAGATCTTAGAATGAAGTAATTAGGAGGAGGAAAAGCGGCACGTAAAGGAGAAGCTTCTTAGGCGATTGACTGCGGTAATTAAGGGGACCGGAGAAGACATAACTCCCCCGGAGAACAAAGTCGATTACCTTGGACCTTACGTGCCCGCCGGAAGCCCGAGCACCGGACATCAAAGCTTCGGGCCAAGAGAGGAAGCCTCGCACGCGGAGCTCCGCGGAGCTAATTAATTCCTTCCCAGTACAATGGATGCGAAAACTCTTCTGGAAAACAAGGCGATCATGTTTTTCCTTTCATTTTTATCCTTTCGAGCTTTTTTCTCGCTGCTACGGATCAGAGAAATCTTATACCATTTCTCAGGAGGTTTGACGCACCGTCTGGAGTTATTTTTTTTAATTTTATTTTACCACAGGTCCGTTTGAAAAACAAGTTGTCATAGCCTACTAGCTTAAATTCAAAGTTTAGAGTTGGACCTGTTGTTTAATTGTTTTATATTTATGTTAATTATTAAAGGGAACAATTTTTATTGAGAATTTCACCTTTACAAACGATGCAGTTGTAAGAAATTTATTTCTCATCAAACAAATATTTTATTAATTATATTAAAGTGATGATTTCCGATCTATCTAAAATTACTAGTGACATAATAAATAAATTGCTGTTACTTTTAAAAATATTACCATGATTTAATTTGTAAAACAAGTTATTCCCTTAGATTTCTAATTCTCTGCTGGAGAACAGTTTTTTCGTAAAAAACCGAGAAAATTCCCAATGACTCGGCCCCTCGATTTAGTATAAAAACGACGATTTTTCTAGGATCTCCGATGAAATTCGCGAGAAATAGGCGGGTCCGGGATTTGCAGAAAGGCGACTAAGTAGAGCGGTACCGATATCCCCTGGACAGCGCTCTCGCGAGGGTGGAGGGACGTACGTGCATGTGGCCACTTGCTCGGAGGAGGAGGAGGAGGAGGTCGACGTTTATTACTGACGTCACACAGGTGTATAAATAGAGAGAGAAAGAGAGAGGGGCTGAGGCGCGCAGGTGAAAGAGTCTCCAATCGCGAGTGACTTTCCGACCGGTCTCGCGATTCGCTCCTCCTCGCGAGAGCTTGCGGGGCGTGGCGTACGACAAATGCGCCTGCGCCTTTCCTCCTTGCGCTCCTCTCTCTCTCTCTCTCTCTCTCCCTCTTGTTGCAGCTTTCTCTATCGAGGGAGCGAGGAGGCCAGGCAGTGCCGCGCGACGCACCAGAGCTGCAGGAAGTGCTGCCGCGGGAGGAGACTCTTGATGTTTATGCTAAGCGCCCGATCGAACACTCTCTTGAGCAGCCAGTTTTTCCTCACGGATCGGCCGCTGCTTGATATGCTAATTTTTTTCAGCTCGAAAAATTACCGGTTAAGGTCAGATTTATCGGTAAGTTAACCGAGAGTGCGTAATGCTCGCCTTCGGGCTCCTCCGACTTTCGGCTCGCTGCATTCCGTTCAAGCGCTTTCCGGGTCTTCGCTAGATGGCACTGGCATTCCCGTCGGGGGGGCATTGCGCGTCCTTGACTGCTTCTTACCATTATTTTTTGCTTCAAATTTACCCGGCTTGAAATCTGGCGAGTTGAACAACTTGACCAGGTTTTTAAAAATATTGCTCTTGAGAATTTTCAAATATTTTTTTAACAACGGCTGAAGAATATTTTTTATAATTTGTGCCTTTTAAGAACGTAAACTGAAAACTTGAGCTAAAAGGGACGATGTATCCTGTTAAGGTAAAATTCCGAATATAAATCAAGCAGAGATTGGGTCAATTGCGTTATTTACAAGAAAAGAGTTTTGTCCGACTAGAGCCGCCTAGAAAAGTATCGGAATTGAAAGGAGAACTGGGTATAATGTGAGAAAAGAGCGTGTGTCGGGGAGTACCGATACCGCGAGGCGGAGTGTAAAGGCGCTTAAGGGGGAGGACTTATGGTAGGGCCGCGGCGCACGAGGGCAACCCTCTCCGGCTTGCGCACGCCCGGCAAGTTTGGTGGCCCAGCCGCCAGCGGCTCTCGAGACTTCGCAGTCCAGTCTGCCGGCGGCAAGCGTCGCGCATCCATCCGCCTCTCTCGCGCCCCGCGAGAGTCTCCGAGCCTCGTCGTTCGCAGCTTCCGCATATACCAATCGAATGTGCAAATATCCGACTTTTCGTCTAGCATGACTTGAGCGGCGGCGGAGCACCTGTATCCTGTCCAGTAAGTACGAAACTCCCAAAAAATCCTCGGTCCCGCGCGGCAGGCAGGGATCTCCCGCGGTCATCGACAAAGGAGACGACTGCGAGTCTCCAAGTTTCGCCGGTTAAATGACTTAGCACACAATTTGGCCATTAACGGGAGGAGCGGCGGCGGCGGCGGCGGCGACGGCGGCGGCGTTAATGGAAGCCATTGTTCGAGCTATCTCGCCGGTAATAGACAGTCCTCTCCCCTCCTCGGCTCCGCACGTGCGCCAAGCCAGGACGAAACACGTGTACGGCACGCGGGAGAGACAGAGAGAGAGAGAGAGAGAGAGAGAGAGAGAGAGAGAGAGAGAGGCTCTATTGACTCGCCTCGGCATTGTGACTCCAGATGAGATCCTATTAGGATTACGTTAATTAATCTAATAAGTCGCGAGCCCTCGTAAAACTCGCGCCCCCGGCGACGAGAGAAAGGGTTCAACTTTATTTCCTTACTTCCTACTTCCTTTTTCGCTCTTTTTTTCCTCGGCTTTCTTCGCCGGAGTTACTTGGCTCGATACTTTCAAGGCTTTTAATTATTTTACCTTGAGCAAATTTGGATCCGCGCATTAATTACTATAACCTCCTTTGCTGCAGCTCTCGCCTTTTTGTAAGCTCTCGGCTTTTAATTAATAATCATTTCCAGCATGCTAGTTTCTTTAATTCGAGCCCGGCTTGCAAATAGTAGTGAAGAGGGCAGTTTAATTTATTTAATAAGCTAAATTGCAACCTCGACAATTTCAATTATAACAATGTGGCGAGAGGGCCGCGCGAGTACTTACGGAATAAAATTACCTTTCGGCCGTGACCGACGTGCGTATTAATTCGCATTATAACCTCGGACGAAAAGCCGCGAATTATCCGAAATTACAGTAATTATTTTAAATTAAATTCCGCAAATTTTCTTCCCGATCTTAATACCATCTCGAGCATCACGTCCGCGCGCGCGCGCAAAAAAACGAGAATCTCTGTTTATTTTCGATCCGAGCGAAACGGCTCAAGCGGCAGGAGAGAGGGGGACGAGAGTCGGGCGCCAGCGGCGAAATATTCGAGGGGCCGAGTCGTCCTGGCGCGATTAGGAGCGCAGCTCTCGTGGGGAGGTGGCACAGGACTAAGTCCAGTCCGCGCGCGAATAGAGGAAGGAGAGCACGGCGGCGGCGGCGGCGGCGGCGGCGGCGGCGGTGGTGGCCGCCAAGAAAGCGAGAGAGAGAGAGAGAGAGGAGGAATTCCGCTTGCCTCTCACTCGCTGGATATTCGCACGAATCTCTCGCGCCGAAGGACACTCGCGAGCGAGGCGAGAGAGAGAGAGCCGGGACTGAGTCACCGGTTGAATTTTAAGATTCGCCGGACACGCTTTTGTGCCTCAACGGCGAGACTTTCGTTTACAGCTCGTTCATTAACGCGTATTGAATCACGAGGAACGACGAATTAATGAGGGGAAAGCCAGAATCGATTTATTTCCGATCTTTTGCCAAAGCTAAATTATATAAATCTTAAAATCCGATAACGAACAACTGGCTTAAAAATTCTTAGACAAGATCACATTTTGAAAATAATAATAATTTAAATTTGATGAAAATTTTAAAATGAATTTTTGACTTTGGTATCCTCTATTTGCAGAGGAGTAAAAAAGCATAAAAGTCCAATGTGAAAGATGACGTCGGTGGAAGGTTAAATCTCGTCGTAACGCGATTTAACGCGACACTTGTTTCTAGCGCATCGCGAATTAATAGCAGGGCTCGCGTGCAATTTCATTAGCTCGGCGGGGGGAAAAAAAAGAAGGAGCCGGAGAGGCGCATGCGTTTGCGCGGAGGCGATGCAGTCTTGGAGATAAGAGCTCCGAAGGATGACGACAGCTCCAAATTAAAAAGGGCGTCGCTTAATTAATTACCCGGCCGCTGAAACGACTTTGATTGCATTTTTATCGTGAGACTCCAAGCGGCAGAGAATGTAGCTGTGTATATACGGGCCGCCGCTGCCAGCTAGAATCTTAAGGAACTTGGCGCTTATAGCGGTAATATTTTAAGTGCTCTCCTTTAATTATGAAGAAATTCGAGGCGTCGAGTAATTTTTTTTTCACTTTTTTTGGCTTTGGATTAATAGACTCGGGAGAGTGGTCCGCCGCCGCCGCCGCCGCCGCCGCCGCTGCTTCAAGGTGTGCGCTTTTCTTCGGCTGAGTTTTCCGGACTTTTCAGCGCTAATGAAATTATGTAATTCATTTTAATGTTTATTTAACTAGAACTAAATTAAACTTCCTTTATTTGCTAAATTACTTTCTATTAAAAGTTGACAAAAAATATTAATTTATTTTTTATCCTGCTTTACCTGCCACCGTATAAAAGTGTCACGGCTCTTTCTAAGCTATCCGACATCCATAACTCTTGCATTTGTCAAGATTTTGATGAAGGGCATTAAATTCGCCGTACCTGGGAACTTTTTGAATCACGATTCATCGGAATAAAAATAAATGGTTAAATTTTCAATTTGAAAAGTGAAAAGGAGAGGAAGGAGTAGGAAGGAGTGAATGAAAGCCTGATAAAATTTAGCAGCAATTTAAGCTTGTCAGGGAACACAATCTCCCATTCAATCTCGTCACCCGTAGAAACTCCTTCAATAAAGCTTGATTTATGACTCTCAAGATTTATAATTTTCAGATTAGCAGTACTTTGCATAATTAATTACGCTCCATCGACGTTGATTGCGCGCCGCACAATCCCGCCTTCTCTCCTCCGGCGTCAGTCTGACAATGGCCATTGAGCGCGGGATTAAAAATCCGAAATCAGGATGCGATTCATTACAGCTGCGCTCGGCGCTCCCAGATGAAATGATCAACCGGTCGCGAGTCATCGTTGCCATTTGCATAGCGAGTCTCTCTGCACTTTTGGCCGACTCGCGCTGCACCTAGCTGCGCGTTGCTGCACGCAGCAGGCGGGAGGCTTTAGTGGCTCGAGTCGATCAATAAGAAACCCCCTTCGCGCGTCTTTGGGTCGTGTCCCTTGGCGAATGCACGCCGAAGGCGAGAGGGAGAGAGCTCGCACTCTTACCCGTTACCCATTGCTATGCTACCCCCGAAAGCCACTTTATATTTTAGTGGAAATGTTCTACAACCCTTCTAAAGACGTCGAGCGGCACTGCTTGCCGCCGCCAGGCTCCTTTGCCACTCCGTAATCTCTTAGGCCTCTTTCATAATATTGCTCTTATCGAGTCGCGCATTTTTTTTTCTTCTAAATTTCAAAATGAGAGCGGAGTCAAAGTGTTTTTCATCCGGTTTCTCGCCCGGGTAAATAAGGAAAGCAAGAATAATATTCAGCAATTGTTGGAGCGGAAAGAGCGTGGAAAGCAAAGCCTGGAAAGAGTGGAATTTTGATTGACGAGTGGCCGCGTGGCCGAGGATTAATCTGCAGCCTGCGGAAAAGTAGGCCCCGGGAAAAATGTCTTTTCGGGCAGAAATGAGAGTAAGATAAAGGCCGCGAATGCGTAAGCTGGGGGGGGGGAGATAAAAAAGTTATTGTCTCGGAGAAATAGCCCGGGGAGTCCGATCTGCTTCTGGGTCGCATTTTCATCAGGGGGCCTGCATTGTTGCTTTCCGAACTTTTCTTGTCAAGGGATTTTTCGTAGCGCGCCGCTCCTTTTCATCATATATGGGGCAGCCGCGCGAGCTTAGAACAATTCCTTGCTCCGTCGCTCGTCGCCGTCGTCTTATAAGAGTTCGCGAGAAATTTCCATCGCCCTGCTCCCTCTCTCTCTCTCTCTCTCTCTCTCTCTCTCACCTTTGGATTTGATTGAATTTTTTTCACGGCGAAGAAATGTTTCCGCCAAATGAATCCGTTGAAATATTGCATTCCGACAACAGCGTTTCCAATTTTTCGTTTAATAAAAGAGTTCCATATCTCTGTCAGCGAGCGATATCCCCTCGCGCGCCTTTCCTTCTCATCCTCATCCCTTTCCGCTCCTTTGCTCGCCTCTCTTTCTCTCTCTCTCTCTCTCTCTCTTCCTCCTTGCGCCGGCGCCTCTTCTTTCTTATGCTCGGCAACGCCAAATCGCTTCCTGCACCGCGTTCCCCGCGAATTTCATCACGCTTATGCGTACGGCTTAGCTATGCGGACAAATCGACGCATAATGCCGGCTATCGCGGCCGGGAATTCATTATTCGACACGATGCTTTCGAGCCCAAAGTTGCATGCATTCTTTGCCTCTCGCTAATACTTACAACGGTCAACGCTCGGCCTCCTTTAATTTTCAATTTCGTTTGACCAGCAAATAAACGCGTTTGCCGGGCTTTTAAACTGCCGTCCGGCCTTAATAATGGAAAAAAAAAAGTTGTAAATAAATCGGCCGGTCTACTTGCACAGCTGAGCGTATCGCGGCAATGTTAAGTAATATCGTAACCCCCACGAGGCTGGACGGCGCGCGGCTCCGGCTTGCGGCAGTTTTTCCTCCCCCGGCATTTTTTATTTTAATAAAACTCTTTGGCGCTTTGTGTGCGCAGGCAAAAACGCTGGATTTTCCGCGTCGCGTCAAATAACGAGAATCGGGTATCATGCAAATTTTAATAGCGCCGAAATCGTTGCTCGCTCGGTTTCGAAAATTAATAACCTGTAACAGAGACCGCGAGCGTTAATCCACCTTGTCAAACGGACGAATCGTCGTAATCCTCGTTGCTTGATAAATATATTCAAATTGGCCGATTTGCGATGCGGTTAAGCAAACAGCGGCCGCATTAACTCGCGACAAGCCTCCTCTGCGCCCGCGGTCTAGTAGTAGACGGGAGAGTACCGTTAGGTCTACTTTTTAGCAAACCTTTCTTGCGAGTGGACGTTTGCGACACTCGAGTCAAGGCGGCGCGAAGACAGAGATCTATCTCATTTAACTACTACGTCTTAACTTTCTTTGAAATAAAACTATTGTCATATAACATGTATAAAAAATCTTTTTAATTCAGGTTTATGATTGAAGTATAGAGAGCCCCGCTTATTTACGAGTGTATCCATTAAGATATTTCGCCTCTATAAATCGAAAAACTTCAATCACGTGATAGAAAAAAAGGATCGAAGAGCCCCTGTAAAAGGACAGAAAAAAGTATACTTGGCGTATGGACTAGAAGGGAAAGAAAGAGAGGGATAGAGCCTCTCCTCCTTCTCTCTCATTTAGCAGAGTTGCAATAAGAGGACTGTTCAGTTTCTCTCGCTCTCCTCGAACTTTGCGCTCGTCCTCTCTCTCTCTCTCTCTCTCTCTCTCTCTTTCCTCGGGTATTCGTAGTTCCGAGATAGCGGAAGGGGGGAGATCGAGAAGCGGAGAATGGGGGGAAAGGGGCCTCGGATTCAATTATCCGATATTAAACTGCCCCTAACCACGTCCGTGTCGACCCCTTTGGCTCTCTCTGTATACGTGTGGGTTCAAATGGCCGCCCCCAAGAAGTATTAGATTGAATGGACTTGGTGTTGTACTTGCTGTTGGACATACGTCTAGAGGAGCTTGTTACCTTGGATTCCACGACAGAAAGAATCGCAAGCTCCACGTGGAATTTAGGCTTGATCTGTTGTTTTAAGCACGCAGAATAAACTGATTTTGACAGTTAAAAATGAGCTCTGATTCGAAAGACGCGGAAAGGCGATACGATAATTAAAATAAAGGAGGAAGGGAGTTTTCTGCGAAGAAGGTAAGCGAGGCAATCTCTCCCCCCCTTGGTAATGAAATTGCGAGCGACTAAACAGTCATTATAACGATTAGGTCATAATTGCTTGGACCGGTAACCAACACGTCGCCGCGGATAATCGCGTCCCCATCCGTGGCTGGCGGCTCGCGTGTGTACCCGGCGTTATATTATGCGCGCGACTATATACACAGAGAGGCCGGGGCCTCCGTTAATTTAGCATTATAATTGATTTGCATATAGATTGAATCAGATAAATCCAAGGCGACGCCCGGGGCAGATCCGTCGAGCCTGCCGCCAGCTCGTGTGTCAATAGAGCCGGGAGGAAAAAGTCTAGGAGGAAGCGCCCGGCTCGGCTCGCTTTCTTCGCGACACGCACTCGCCAAAGTTCATTAGAGCCCCCGGCCCAAAGGACGCGAGCATTAATCAAGATTTTAATTACCCGCCCGCGGGGGGAAAAACTAAACATACCCGGGGCTAATTAGAGCGCGCAACAGCCGAGAGCGCCGAGATTAAAAGCCAGGCCTAAGTGCCGCAGCGTTTAGCGGCGGCGCATCGGCCAAATGAGAGCCATCGATTCTTTTCAGCTTGCAACTAGGTTAAGTAACAGGCCGTCTAAACTAAAACTTGGACCCTAACCCTGAATGCAAGCGACTTTCACTTCCGCTGGCTGCTTCTACTGCTTGCTGGCCCATTCCAATACTTTTATTCTGGCTAGTTTAGTCAAATTTTAAAAAATAACAACCCATTTTGAAAGAAAGGTTTTAATTCAAAGATGGAAATGGTCAATTATTTACGTTTTTTCAGCAACGGGTGATTTGACTCGAGTCAAGTAAGGAAACAAGCGCTTAAATCACAGAAACAGCGGTGAGCCCTGTTATTGACTCTCGGACAAATTTATATCGCGCGCCTTTCGATAGGCGCACACACCCCCGCGTCGTCCTCGGCGGCGGCGGCGACGGCGGCGGCGGCGTCATTGTTCTGGTTTATTCGGTGATTTGTGGATTTTACAGCCCCCTCCCTCGTATCTTTCCTCGGCGGCTGCGCCGGCACTCCATTCCTCAGCGCTCTAGCCGGCGTTTTATGGTCGCTGCGAGGAGCGAGATATCTTAATGTCGGCCGCACATTTCTCCTGCCCGCACGCGCCCCTAATCTCCCCCTCCCCTCCCGCCAGCGCCCCGCAAGCATCCTCTAATTGTTCGATTTGTTCTGTTTACGAATTCCCGCGATAGCACCTAGAAGTGCTCTTGTGGTTTTTAGCGGAGGATCCGCCGAGTGCCGAGACTATCTTGAGTATGAGCACTTTGCGCGCTAAGTAAAAGCTGGATTTATCCCCGTAATGCAATTGATTGTGCTTTTGCCGGTGTCAAACGTTTATCACCGGGATATTTATGCGCCACTGGGAGAAACAGCGAAAAACTTCACCTTTACGAGTTCATAAATAAGTTGGCCGAGTAATGCGTTGCGACGATCAGAGTAATTTATACCCTTGTTATGGGCTGTAACTCAATCTTCGGAGATACATCTACGCTGTTTAATTACGTCAAAGAAAAAGCTAATCTAAATCAATAGCGCCGATATTTACGAGAGCGTTAATCTTCGCTTGGAAATTGTACAACTAGTTTAGCTAAAAATTTTCCAATTGCTTTCCAAGTGCATATTTTTTAGCGCAGCGAGACAAATCGAAAAAAAGAAGTAAAGAGTGGAATTTATTAAAAGGACAATGCCTTACGAGGTGCGCGAGTCGCGCTTTGAGCTCTCGAAATAAAATTTCAATCGCTTGGCGTCTTCCTCGCTCGGGATAATCTATGGAAGCAAATGGAGCGCGCAAATTGCAGATCCGCCAAAGCAAAACTTGGAACAGTTAAGCACCGGCGCACCGGTCTTGTAGTGCCGGTATTTTGTGCAGAGGCTGCAGCTATTTCACGCTTCCTTACTCTTTCCATCCCGGGCCGAGTCGGTGCGGCGTTCATTAGGCGAGCTAAATCTTCGAAATTCAATCAATTATTATGCTAATGCGCCGGCTGAAAACCCTCCTTTTTCCGCGTGCGCGCGACCATTAAAATAATCCGACACGCTTCGGCTGATTGTTTCCGCGTAACTTTTCTCATTAGCATAGCGCCGATCGAGTCTTGATCGATCGTGTTCGCTGATTGGCTTGTTTGAATTTTACACAGCCGGAAGGCAGAGGCCGGGGCTGCTGCGCGCATTGGCCGCGGTCTTATCTGCCCAGATAAGGGCTTCCATTATGCGCCTCGCTTTTCCACCTTAAGTGCCATCTGATAGCCAGCGAAATTAATCTAACGGGGCCTCTAATAACCTGCTAGTCCTGCTGCATGCCTGGTGACGTATGCGCCTTCCCCCTTTTTACAGGCTAAGAAAAACTCTACCTTTCGTTTCGTCAACTATCCTTATCCGATATTGTATTCTTGTCAGAAATATTTTTCACTCAACAATTGGAATGCAATTATTCTCCGCACTCGGATAGGCTGCTTTTCATATTTGCTATAAAAAACTCAAAAAAGCTAAATTTATTAGATAAATCGACTCTGTACCGTCCGATAAATCAATTACATTATTACGTAAATTGCTTGAAAAAGTAATTGCCCTATACTTTCGCATAGTACAATAATATTTATAGATGTTTTAGCTTGATGTTACAAAAAATAATTTGGACAAATTGAATTTACCTTTACTAAAATGTAGGTCCGCTGCAAAGTTTTCAGCTGCAAACGCAGAAAAGCGCAGCGTCGCTGCGAGCGCGACAAGTCCCGTCATAAAAAAAGCTTGTCGTCATTGTTATTCGGCGTCAATTCCGCTCGTTAGGTGATTCGCCTTGATACTTGGCGCCGCGGCTCGCGCAGAAACAGCAGACGCAAAGAGCGTCACTTAGCGGCGTTATTGTCGTTCTACGATCGCGATCGGCTCTCCGAGGCCTATTATAAGAGTGCTCGCATTATGTGCGTTATATCGCGAATATCTGCGAGTGCCAGGAGCCCTTGGAGGGAGAGGCTGCACGCACGATTCCTATCGTCCGATTCGCTCGCTAGTTGACGTTCGAGTTCGTTCTCGAGCCGCGAGAGCATAATTGGTCCATTGTTGTTTCGCGTGAGAGCGAGAATGAGACGAGGAACGATGCTCCCATTAGTTTCCACGCTGCTCTCTTCGCACCTTCGCGCCCGTCGTTATTTTTAATATTTATTGCGAGCTACTCTCCGAGCTGAAGCTTTCAACTGATAAGGCTACCAAACACGCTTTCGAGCCGCGTTTTTGCTGATTTTACCACTGATATTTCAAGGATTTTCTATATTAGATTGCAATTAATAAAGTCAAAATTTTGCTTTCGTGCAGTAACTTCCGATCCAGACCTAGAAATACTTTCCCTTTTACTCGAGCAACATTCTAAGAAAACTTTTGCAAACATTTTATTTATCAGTTAATTTTTTTCCGCGAAATTTACGTTCAAAATTGGACTCGGAAAACTCGGGAAGCATTCATAAAATTCGAGAAAGAGTCTAAAACTTTCGATATTTTACGACTGCGTTCCAAAATAATTATTTTACTTTACTTATTAAAATTTTGACATTTCCACTCAATTACCCAACTTTTTATATTTTTACATAAAACCTGTCCTCTTTCTATTTACGTTAAATTAAGTCTGAATGCTGGATTCTGGAAAAATACTTTTACTTGCTCGAGTTTATGAATAAATTTTTGAACAAACATTGCTTCACTTAAAAAAAGTTTAGTAGTATATTTCATAAAATAAATCAACCCTGCTTTCCGCTTACATGACAATGTGAAAATTTGATTTACTTACGGAAATAATTCCTAACGCGTAACAGAATGCTTATTATAGCTTTAAAGAAGAAAGAAAACTGAAGGTAGGTAGGCCTCTTGATTGCTTAAAATTTGGAGCCAGAGCCAAGCGGGCAGCTTTCCTTTCTGGCTTTCGGTTTTAGTAAAATACGCACGAATAACAATAGCGCTCGGGATCGGGACGCGATAGCCGGGCTCGCTCTCGCTTCCGATCGGGATATTGAATTCGTGACATTTCTGCTTTAACGTATATATCGCGCGATAGCGATAGGCATCCCGGCGTTTATGCGCGCTCGGAGGAAGTGATTTTTTACTCTAACAAATAGGCTTTTGTGGCTTGGCGCGTTTTGTCCGACAAAGCCCAACGGGATTCGGAACTCTGTCGCTTGACGATGCCTGTGTGCGCCGAGCGAACGAAGCCCCGGCAGCGGCAGGGTTAGCCGGAACTTTTCACCGACGCGGCTCCTCCAGCCGCGGATAAGCTCAAGAAAAATTCAGAGGGAGCGCTCCGAGGATTACAATCATGAAAGGAAAATTCTTTTATTCGCTCTTCCGGGCTCGCGAATTCATTTTTAAAGCGGCAAAAATTAGATATTTCGGTCTGCGAATGAAAGAGAAGAATATTAGACGCGGCCATGATTCGAAATTAAAAAATCAGCAGCACTTAACCGAATTTCAATAAAGTTTCCAGTTACGATGCGATCCGAGTTCATTTGACGTTCCCGAAATTATTCTATCGTGACTAATTCAAACAATACTATAACGATAACCGACAATATTTCACTGCACATGATAATGTACGGATTCTAGTAGGCAATTTTCATTGTAACTTCCGCGCATCCCGACTATGACAATGCACCGCTCGGCGAGAGCGCCGGTGGCAGACGAGCGCCCCTATTCCATCGGCTGGAAATTGCAGGGGAAATTCGAAAGTTTGCGAGACACCGAGTCGCGCGTGAATGCTTTGCCGGGCGATTCGAGCCAATACCCTCTCAATAATGCGATTATTAGCCCCGTCCCAGAGCTATCGCCGAACCCTCGGACAATCGCAGAAACGCCGAGGAAACATTCTTCTATCTGGCCGGACGTGTTCAAGATACGCATCGAACCTGTACGCCCACCATTTTCAAATAAACGATCGAAGCCTCGCGCCGCTGGGAATCGAAATTATTTTTCCCTGCATCAAAGGCTAAGGGGAGAAAGAAGAGAGCGGCCCTGCGTGGGTGTCGATCTGTACTTTGCCGAGGAGAAGTGCGCCCGGCAGGATTAAGTGCTCGAGATAATGGCGGGACGATGTCGCGCGGAATGTCGCTGAAAAATCAAATGTTACAAGCCGGATTCTCAATTTATGGGTGTCGCGAGTAAGGACTTTATTAACCGCCTTTTCCTTTTTGCAGATTGGCACGGACGCAATCGACTGCAGAAACGTATGTGCAGGTAAGGCTTTGCCAACAAATTCTTTTAAAAATATTTTATTAGTCAGTTAATCGTTTAAAAGAAATAAGATATATTTAATGTTTACTGCTAAGATCTGCATCTGCCGTTATCCGTACTAGTCAGATATTCAGCTTTTGCTCATCTGGTTATTTACTGTGCCTGATGATGAATCTAATCACTGATCTAAAGATTAAAAGGGATTTTTCTGAAATTATTCCCGCGAAGAAAGCGAGGAGAAAGCGGTCGCTATTATTATTCGGCTAAAAGGGTTGTATTTTAGCGGGATGTAAGTCCATCCGAGGGGAGGAAGGGCGAAAGTGAGGCTGCACGAAAGGCTCAAAGAGGGTAGTCGACGCATAACGAAGAGAGAGAGAGAGGGGGAGAGAGAGGCAGAGATCGATGTACGCTAATGGAAAGGAGCTCCGACGGTACACAGAGGGAGAGAGAGAGAGAGAGAGAAAGGCCGAACGCGAGTGCATATACGACGACGAGTCTCGTTCGCTCTCCCGTCGCGCATATATCGATCGATTTATCGATACGACAGATAGATACTCCCTTGGTTTACAAGGGTAGCTAATTACGTTTATTACCCCCCGGTTATGTGTTTGCATCGTACACATTTACCGCCTCAATCCCCGGGAGGCGGAGAGTCCACCGCTTGCCCTCCGACGCAAGCCCCGCTCCGCTCTCCTTTGAAGGGCCTACCGAACTCCTTCGCTTTTTCCCTCTTCCGGCTAAACGCCTACTCCGCTTGGAAATCAAAACCCATTCTAAGCTTGATTCGGTACCCGTCTAGCAAATATGAGCTTTCAAATTTAAACTCACATTCAAAGTCGAGTAGTATCGCTCAATTTCTGATAAAAGTCGAGATAGATTAGTAAATTAGACACGTTTTATAAGGCAGTTTTGGGCCCTATAAAGAAAACTTTCAAAATTAAACTAAAAAACCTTATTCAAATTGCGTTTTGAGCTGGTATTTAAATGAAGTATAAAGAAAGCATTGCATTTCGCACTAGGACTTTATTGAAATTGGAAAAAAGTCGATTTACAGGAGGTTAATCGGTATAATTGACGGCTGTTCGATCTCGCTCGCATCGCTCCGGGAGGGATGAAAGGGAGAGAGAGAGAGAGAGAGAGGGAAGGTATGCGCGCGGGGCAGAAGGGAAATGAGAATGAATGTAATAATATATTTAATATTCGCCGGGTCTCGGCAGCTTCACTCTCGGTATTACAAGCCAACCAATATTCTCGCCCCCGTTTTAACTCCCTACTCTCTCTCTCTCTCCGGCTTCTCTCTTTCACCCTCGCTTCGCAGCCCCTTCTTTCTCCCGCGACGCTCAAAGTGCACCGACATTATTTCCGCTGTAACCGAGGCTCAAGGTTAGGCGCCGCCAGCCGCCGCGTAGCTTTGTCTCTTTTTTTTTTTTTTTTTTTTTGCAGAGGGGCTGCGGAAGCGCCGCAGAAAAAAGAACTAACTGTTATGATTCTGCGGATTCGACGCTCCTGCTTCCTTCTCAATCTGGTAGATTTTTGCGCGAAGGATTTATTCTTTCGTTCCTTGCCGGCTTCCTCGCTGTATTTAAGTATCGAACAAAGGCTCGATGCGAATGTAATTCAGTAACTGAACCTTTTAAAGTGCAGACTTTAAAAACCATTCAACGCGCTTTTCCTTCTTTTTAATAATAGTTTTATATCGAATAACATAAAACATATAAAAGTGTCTAAAACGAATTGTTCTTTTTTTAAAATGGTTATTTGATTGTAGCGATTTTTACTAGAATATTTTTCCGTTCAAATTGCATTGACCTAAGTAAATTAAAAAAAGGCTGGAAAATTTGGTTATAGGGGGTCTGGCTGCGAGGAACATTGATTTCTAAATGACGAAACAAAGTTAAAAAAAAGTGTATTAGTCGAATAATTGTTTTAGCGAAGCGGCGATACCGGAAGGAAAAAAGTCGATTACAAAAGATGAAAAGTCGGTGTATGCGAATGCACTTCGCCGGGGAAAAACTGCAGGGCAGAGAGCGCGGGCCAGCAAAATGGAGCTTGCAGCTAATTGGCCTTCAGCGCTTGGAGGCCATCGGCGGCTACCGCATCAATCGCAAGGCCGGCCCTAAAAGCATTGTTAGTCGGAGCGCGATGTGTTTACGCTGGCGGCGTCGGCTCAGCTGCGGAGATTCCGCCGGTGAAATCGAGGAAAATTAAATTTCTCCCCGCGGTTTGTCCACATGGCCCGGCAGCGCAGGCAGCGCAGGCAGGGCACGCAGCGCGCCCGCAAATTCATAAGATTCAATATGCCGGCCGATCGAGCCGAGGGGGAGAGCTTTCTACTTTACGCGGCATACGTGCGCCTCTCCCTCGAGAAGCGAGCGACTTTTACGCGCATGTTAACTCGCGATGGATAAACTAATATCTGCCGGGAATTTCGTTGCTCCCGCCTCGCTGCTGCTGCAATAAATACTAAATCTCCCGGCTTTTTACAGAAATTTCATCGCCTAGTAGCTTATTTTTCAAGCGCGAGACATTATTTTTTGCAGCTACCGCCTCTCCTCGGCGAAGGAGAGAGATAGAGAGAGAGAGAGAGAGCAAAAGGAGCTCGAGGCGGCGAGTTATCGTGCGTGTGCGATTAGCGCAAAAACGTGCTCCGCACGTGTGCATCCGCGCGGCAAAAAACGTACGCGAAGACGCCTCTCGTGCCGGCTTGATTTACGCGAGCGGGGCGTTCCCGAGCGCAAGCGCGCGCGGAAGCTGCAATTAGTTTATTAATCCCCGCCCGTAAACGTGCCGCCGATCGCGAATAAGCGACTTTTATGCCAATAAAATTAGCCCCTACATATAAAGCGCGCCGGGCACAGTCGTAAAGCCGAGTTTCGCGGAATCGAGAGGCTCTTTATCCTCGCTTTCGGGGAACGGCGCCGGCAAGATCTGTTATTAGGAGCTTCATCTCGTAATTTTCACCCGGTGTAAATTCGATTTCGGTCACTCGTCCGGGGGTTATAAAGTCTTTACTGCGATTGAATTAACGCCTCGGGGAGTGGGTTGGAAAAAAAAAATCGGAGCAAATTATTGACTCGTGCGTGTGATGATATCGGGAGGCGGATCCGAGTGCGGGTGCGACGGTCCGGTAAGAGTCGAAAAGTCAATGGGTTTTCGCGGCGACACGTTCGCAGGCTGTTATCCGTAGATAGCTCGCAGCTACGTCTACTTTCTCTCTCTCCCATCGTCGCGGGCCTGCCGCTCTTTTACGAGTTTTATTCATAGCGTCGCCCCGCTAATAAAAAAGTGGCGCGAGCAGAGACATTAAACTCCTCATAGAAACAGGGCCGCGTATACACCTGCACTCGTTAACAAGGTATACATTATATTGCGTAAAAAAGGAGGGGGCTCGATCGTAAAAAGCCCCCGTGTAGGCTTTTTTCGTCTTGCGCCTCTCTCTCTCTCTGGCGGGCGGCCGCCCGTACATAAAGTATCGCTGCAGCGAATCGAGTATCCTAAGTACGTGCATGTACGGCTGATATCGAGGCCTGCACTCGAATACTCCTCGGCGGAGTTTTACGATCGGCTCGATTTTTACCCCGTCGATTTACGATACGCCAAAGAGAAATTATTGATCGGCCCTTACCCTTTGAGTAACGCGTCCCTTCTTTTTTTTTACAGCTGCGGAATGTTAATGGCGGAGATCGCTTGTTAATGTTAACAATCGGCCGGGCGAGATTTGCGTAACGCGCCGCGGCGCGTTAGTTTTGCTTTCGGGGGAGGGAAAGCGTTGACCCCGCCGAAGCGCCGAGTCATGATTATGCTAATGAGCCGGATAAATAATTCACCGGGGTCGCCGTACTCGATCATTCTTGCTAAAGTCAATGGAAGTGAGATTTTTCCCGGAGATACCGGCCGCCCCGCCGGTGACCATTTCGATTTCGCTATTCTAACGTCCGAAACCAAATAACTTGCTTCGCTTTCAGACGATTTATTATTCTGGTTTAAAGTAACGCGTTATAATTTGTTAACCGCGCAAATCCAGTTATATTTTTAGCTCTCGGACGGTTAAGTCCTTTGTAGCGAAAAATTTATTAGCATTGTTCCGCGCAAAGAAGTTAAACTTTGAAAGCTCGTTGTAGAATTGCTTTCTTTAAAATGAAATTAGTTTCGATCCGATCTATAGATACTCCATCCCCGAGTGATATCTTCCGCTGCAGCATAATATAATAATATGCCGCGGTGCAGCGTCATTCCGGGCTTATAATACCGAGTTATTGGTCTTCAGTGGTTCTCAACTCGGCCGTTTATAAGTCTGTAAACTTTCGACTGTCATGTTCCGAATATTTTATCGCCGAGCGCATTCCTTAAATATTTTACGACGCGGAAATTTAATCGGCGCGAGTAGCGCTCCCTTAATTTATCATTTCCATTCTTCGGCAATCGTAATTTACCGGGCGCAATAATTATGCGACTTTTGATAATTTCGGAGGATCGGCCGCGTCGCTCAGATTTACGCAGGCACTTAAAACGTCGAAATCTTAATTAAAAAGGCCCGGCGGAGAACTGCTCGAGACGGCTAGTTATTAAACTTAACAATCATAGGAAATAGGCTATTCTTTTACAAGAATCGCAAGGCTTTTCAAATAAAACTATTAATTGGCCAATTCCTACAGCTTTACTTACAAAGACTCATAAATCTTATAATGCCCTGTTTAATAATCGTTTATTGCGCGTTTCTGCTTAATTTAATTTCTATAAAAAGACTTGCAGGTTGGAATGGTTAACGCTGTTGCCTCCCTTATTAGCAGAATCGGCGCTCCTCTCGTGATTGATAAATACCCCGGGAGCGAATGGGTGCGGCCCTGGAGATATCGAAATAGTGACTGGTTTATATTTGTATTGTAATTAGCTGCGGAATAGTAATTCGATTTCGTGAGAAGGTGAATTGTTTCGTTTGTAGCTCGAGTGTGCTGTCATCGGTTGCTCAAGAAAACAATCCTTATATAAAGTTGGAAGAGCGGGGAAATAAAGGTGCAGACTATTGCACGCTTAGTTTATTTATATTTTTAATTAGAAAGAAAGTTTAAGTTGGGAAGGGGAGTCGTTCATGCAAGAGCGACGACGATTATCGTTCCAAACTCCCATTAGAAGTCGTTAAGGTAGTATTGGCTCGATGCATCTTCCCGGATTGCTTTGGGCTTCTAACTTTCTTTACTTCTACTTTAAAATTTCCTATTTCGAACTTGTCCTTTAAAATAAACACGCACACATCGAGCGAGTTTTAAATTAAAGGTTCTCGCGATAACAATCTGAATATTAAAATTGGCTGATTAAAATTCGCCCAAAATTCTTCACTCTTTTCGATTTATAAAAAATAAAGGTGAATTCGGAAGCCAGGGAGGATTTTTTTTTTGGGTTCGTCGGTTAAAAATCGGGGAATTTGTTAAAATTTGGAAATTATCCGCGGGGAGCGCGGACAAATTTTCACGTCGCGCAAATATTCGCCGGCTGAGGTCTTATGGCTTAATATCGCGGGTTATATATTCTTGTTTCGGTGTGTGCATATACGCGGCAAGCTATTTTGCAGACGTGCGGGCACCGACGCTTATATATACCTTATAGGCGCAGGTATTTCCTTATCCCAAAGAAAGCAGGGCTCAGCCCCGGCGAAATTGCGTATCGCCTTAGAAAATTTCATAAGCTGGGAAATTCATTGTCGAAATTAAAAGCGGCCGAGTTTCCGCTGGCCTTTGGGCCAGAAACATTGTTATTGATAGAAATTTGGTTTAAAGCGCGATTTGAAAGTAAATTAAGAACTCGGGCGGAGCTTGGTCAGCAGCGTTTCGAATAGACCGGAGAACAATGCTCAAGAATTACTTTGGTATCGGCAACAAAGGCGGATTGATTAGCGGATGATCCGAGCGAGAAGAAGGAGGCTTTAATGGAATATCGAGCAATAACCGTCGGGGCCGGGGCCCGAAAAAAGGGAAATCAAGCTCCATAAATAAAAGTTTGAAATTTTGGTTGTTTTTTTCCGAGGCTCTCGCAGCGGGTCATCAAATTGTTTGCGATCCATCGGCGCATTTGAAAAATGAAAAAAAAATAAAATCTCAGCCATAAATTGGCTGATCGGCAGCGAATACTGGCGGGCGATAAAAATCCGGGCTGCGGGGTGTGGGCGCGTAAAGGCTCCGCTCTCTCTCTCTCCCGAAAGTTTCTCGACTTTAAAAAAGTTGGACTCGATCGCTCGGGAATATATCTGGGAAATAAAACTGTTATGCTTTCCGCTGATCGATGGCATTAGAGGCACAATGCTCGCTCGCGGCCGACTCTTTTACGCAGCGAGATGCGGCCGGCCGCCGGGCCCGGCGTTCTCGAATTTCCATACACGCTCGGACGAGTCGAGCCAGACAAATGCGCACACATCCAGGCCAGAGAGTCGCGGGGAATATATTCGCTTCCGGCAATAGATTTCCCTGACCTCTCCTCCGCGCGCGTAGTTAGTTAGGGGGTTAGGAGCCCAAGCGCGAGCGCTTGTTTGTCGACGGGGCTCGGACTCGGCGCTACACAATCGGCCCATTGTGCCTCGTGATTTGTGAGGACGATTTTTTCACTTCCGCTGCTGCGTCGAGCCCCGGCCGGCCGACCGGAGGAAGAGAGTCCCCGCGCCGGCAGGGTTAAGGCTTGATCGATTTATGGGCCGCTTCCCTGACGAGCGGCTGCGAGGGCTGGATCTTATTTTACTTTCGGCTGCTGGATTATTCGCCGCCATTCTCGCCCGAATCTCATTACGATATTCCAACAGGTTAAATCGGCCAAGAAATTACGATTTCGCTTTTATTCATTAGACGCAGATTACCGGATAAGCGCTCGCTATAAATTAGCCGTCGCGACTTGCCGATTACCGATGTGTCTACGTGCATATGCACGTACACTTTCCGGCTAACGGTCGTTAAGTCGAGCTTCATTGAGATAGAGCGGTTAAAAATTAATAACACTCACTCGAGCGCTCGAGCAGTAATCGCTGATTACGCGCCGCTACGCTCATTAGCGAGCCGAGCTTAAGCTTTCGCTTCGAGCTTAATTGGCTTTCCTTTTTCGCGCTTGACAATCGCTAAATCCGAAATTACCTCTGCAGAGGCAGAAATTATCTAAGAACTCTATATTCGGAGCTGCGGAGCTAATGTTTTTAAATATCGACTCGTGCAAGAAAGATGAGCTTGCCTCTATTGAAAAGCAAATTAAACTCCCGAGTCAGCGGGATTTCGAATTCACCGAGCGGAGAACAATACGGAAGAAGAATCAGTTTTGCATCGGCAACGAAGATGGATTGATTAGTACAACTCGATCGAGAATGGAGCGGTGGAAGCTAGCCGGGCTAGCTAACAATAGGCCTCGTCGAAAAAGCAGCGGAGCTCCTTACGCACGCGGGCTTATGCGTGACTCGCAGAGACTCATTTGGTATTCGAAGCCGGATTGCGAGTTCGACCCCTATTTATTCAAGAGCATTTCGACACCTCGAAGGCACTTAAGAGGCTCTCGCGAGCGTCGAAAAGTCAATAGATCCCTTGGGGAGTGCCAACGAGCGCGTCTTTCGTATACACATTGCCGAAGATCAAACAACGGCCTCGCAGTCTTTAAGCCGGAGCTCAAAACTTAAGGGGAGATCGATGTTTCTTCTCCTGATGACCGAACCTTCCGAAGGGATCCCTCTCTCTCTCTCTCTCTCTTTCTTTAAAATCATTTACTCTGCCTTCTCTTTGCTCACGTACGTGTTCTTTAGTAATATTATACTTCTTAATGTGTTGTCCGCCTCGGATATTTGCGTTACGGGCTAATTGAACATTATTAACGGTTCATTTATTGAAAGCGCTGCTCAAAGCCCCGCCAAGATTGAATTCAGCGCAGCCGGCAAAATATTCACAAAGAGCTTTAGGCGCAAAAAGTCGAGAAGGTTCAAAGATTAACTAGATTAGCTTTTTATTTCTAGAGTTAAAAAAAAAAAAAAGAAAAAAATTGCTCCAGCAGGCGCAAATGGACGCGTCGGTAGTAGAAAAATAATTAGCCGCGTTCTGTCTTGCCTCGATAATGGCAGGCGGCTCGCGACTGCAATCCAAACCGAGCGAGAGGGAAAGAGCGCCACCGCGATGTTTTGTAATTTAAATTAATTGAAAAATATGCACTGTGCGTTGCGGCCCGGGCACGTACGCGTAACGAGCGCGGAATATAACGGAACCGGGGGGGGAACTCGGGGCCAATCATTCGCGCCGGCCGGCAATAGCTTATTGGTTTTTCTCGCTGATTTGATTCATTATCATTCTTGTTATTTATATTTGTACGCTCGATTGCACGTCGGGCTGGGAGAGCGCGCCGCGGCTGGAAAAAATTGTTTGCCGCTCGAAATTCGGGATTATTATACGAGGCCGTCTGGCCCGGCGAATCATCTCTCGTAACTTCTAATTCCGAACGCGTTCAATTGCGCCCCGCGCCTGCTGACGAGTCCGCGAAATGGAATTTTTATGTAGCTTTACGGGATTAGTCAAATTAGAAGAGATGAGGCCGCCGCGGCTTTTCAACTTTATGCGAGCCCACTGTTTACGGACTTTTTCGGACGTTGTTAGTTTTGATTAAAATCGCCCGCTAATGACTCGAAGGCGTGAATTACTGGCGTGCCTTTGCTCCTCGCTTTTTCGAATTTATAGAAAGTGCCAAAACTAATAAAACTCCGAGGCAAAAGTGAATACTCGTGTAATACGAGATTTATGCAAAAAATAAAATTGTAACTTTTTTTCAAACGACAGTTTAATTATTCGGTAAGTAAAAAGAGTCAAAGACGGTTAGAGAAGAATTGTAGTAAAATTAATAATAAAAACTCCATAATAAAGTCTGCGTTTAGCTTGCAAGAGCAAGCACGCCTGCAACGATAATTCAAGCAGCCGACAGGAAAGGAGCCTGAAAAAGCGCAAAAAGATCGGCTTCTCGGATTGTTTTTCTGGCGGGGCACGCGCTTGCGTATTTTCGCAATTTGTCCAGTCGAGTCGGGACTCGGATTTCTTGAAAGGGCCCATTGTTGCTCGAACGGTACGGGCCTGCTCGACCGATAATGGTCCCCATTCACGAGCCTTCCTCTCTGACGATGACTCTACTCGCCTCGATTCATTTTGCTCTCTTCACCCCCTTGAAACTTAGGATGTGGGCGTCCGCTTCCAGCCTTGTCAATGCTGCTTCTCAGTCGTTTTGTCTCTCGAGAATGATTTCATTTTGGCCTGAACGACTGAATACTGACTGCACTTTCAAAGTCTGCAATTTTGATAGTCGGAGAGAAAATATAAAGGAATGCAGAGAGGGACTTGAGTTTTGACTTGTAATGCTATGCAGATTCTTGAATGAATTAATCTTTGCAAAAACTTTCTGGGATGTTTGAGGAGTTTTTAAACACTTTTTAAAGATCCTTCTTTGTCATTCTAATCAGGATGCAAAAATGATGTTTTATTTAACTTTTTGGTAAATTATACATATATTGCATTTTAAGGCTTGAAAATGTAAAAAAATCGTAAAGCATTTATTCAGAGCAGAAAGTGCAGGAAGTGCGCTCGCGAGGAGCGTCGGTGAATTTCGTACTTTCGAAGGCGCATTCTTTATCAATGCGGGGATCGCAATTGATAAAAGAGGAGAAGAGGCCAGCATAGGTGGACTTTGGGCAAATAAGTCCTGCAGTCTGCAGTGCAGACAGACGATGGAACCAAGTCCCTCCGGGCCTAAGAATTCGCATCCGGTTCTTTGCCGCGTCTCGCCGACGAAAAAGCGAGATAGAGAGGGAACAAGATGCGCCTTTAATCATTCAAAAGGGCCTGTCGGCGGTCGAGCCTTTAAACGATCCGGCTGAAAATTCGTCCGGACGTCGTCACGCCGAACGAAATTTAAATCCCCTTTAATATTGAAAAAGCTCGAGTCCTGCGACACTGCCATGCCTAATTCATTCCTCGGCTCGATCCTCTTTTCGCTATGACTTGTCACCTACTGAATCATACATCTTCCTTCGAGATACTTTTTCTAGGCGAATCACCTGCTTAGAAAATCCAATCCTCTTTATTTTCTAGCTACGAGTTTCTTTGCTCGATAAATACTTGTACACTAAACACGGAATATTTTTAGATGGAAAAGCAATTGTAATTTTTTAATAGTACATGTAATGAAAACGATCTTTGGAGATGTTTTTAATTTACAAATTTAAAGGCGCAGCCGCAGCGCACGTTCGTCAAGAGCTTCTTCATGAGCCAAATGAGAGAGGATGCTACTAGATAATAACTCGACCGGAACAGAATTACTTTAATTAATCAGAGTTGAGGCTAAATGAAAGTACATTTGCTCTCGACGCATAACCTGTGTAGGAGGAAAATTTAATGCACAAGTGGACGGAGTACGTATATAAATTTTATACGTCATTAGATACGCGAGCGCGCACAAATAATTTTCATACTTGAATTTGTAAATCTTATTTTACCCTTTGACAGCTTATTTCCGACTTTAATTTAGCCATTACCTTTAATTTTACTAATTTATTTCTGGAAAAAATATATATATATCACAAATAAAATTACAACTTTGAGGTTCATCAAACTGACATTTACCATTTTTAAGAGCAAAGGATTAAAAATAAGAACAGTGCTTAAGAAAAAAGAAAGTTTAATTAACAGAGTATTGAGAAACCTTATCGTTTTTAAGGCTAATTTGCTCTGAATGTAATTTTAGGTCCCCTTATTTTTTAATTAATCTTACACCCTGAAAAAATTAATTAACTTTTACGTAAGTAATTAGTCAGTCCTAAAAAAGCGGCACTCCATTTTAGCACTTAATTCGACTAAAAACAGTAACTCATTAACAATTTGAAGAGCCGATTTTCGCGTTAAAAAAAGTGCACTTGCCGGAAGGAATTAAGGTAAAAAAGCGGCCGTAAACGTTTAAAAAATTGCCAAGCGCAGCGTTGACGGTCCACACGAGAACGAGAGAATGTCAAATCCCGCGAGAACAACACTCAAGGAAGATTGTTTCTGGGCGTACGCGCGCGCGCGTGTGTACGTGTGTGTGTGTGCGCGGGATATTCGCCGAACGGCTCCGGAGCGTGTGTGTAAAAATAGGCGTGAGTAAGAGCTCGGCAAAAGAGAGAAAAACCGAGAGAAACAGAGTAAAGTAAAACGACTCGATAGTATTCCAACGAGAGCAAAATCCTCGGGAAGCTAATAGAGCCGAGCTGTTGATACCGAAACGTCTTAAGCAGTTCTTTGTACAGCAATAACGCCGAGAGCGAAGCGATTGCGAATTTCCAATCAGCGACGTTTGATTTTCGAAAATTTCAAAATATTCTTTGTGACAATATTTTTCTCCGAGTACACAAAAGTTTCATCATCCAAGTACCGATAGTATATTTCTTCTTTTAAAAGAAAATTTTTTTTTAGAAACTTTAAAAAAGGTAACAAATTTCGCCAAGTTTACTTGTTGCTTGGTTCATTTGAACAGTTTTCACATTTCGTTTGCCGAGAATTCGCGGAAAAACAAATTGTACGTTTTAAAAGTTGCTTTGAAAAAATAAGTCATCAAAGGATTATCAAAGTTGACTTGCGAATATAGATACGCCTTGGAAAGTACAGCATGCAGTCGAAAGTTTTACTTGCAAATCTTTATAATTATAAGAAGTAAAGCATAAAGATAATGTAGAAAAGGGAAAAGTAAATGCATTTATCGAAGGCAGATTAGCCAAGCAGAAAAAGCATCTCGCACGTTAAATTATCAGATCGAAAAAGTCGGTCATCTTACGGCCTCAGCGGTTTAATGCTATTATCGCGCGACACGTTATTAGCCGAAACCGCCTTCAGTCCCTCTCCGTCTCCCTCGCTCTTTCACTTTCGCGGTTCTAAAATTTAATTAAATTTCACGGTTTTTCGCGATTAAGGAGCGCGCCGTCATCGCCGCGGAGCTCCGGCTCGCCTTCGCTGTTGCGAAATTGGTTTTCACTGCTATAATGAATTTCGTTAATTATGCTCTGTGTTTGCGAATAAGGAGGCTCTCTCGCGCTCCGCTCTTGAATGCCAAAGACCTACCCCCGTCAGGCTCCTTTCGTCAATACTATCTTTCCGAGCATTGTTTTCCGACAACAAGCTTGGAGCCGTTTTCCTCGCTAAATTCAATCAATTATCGCATATCTTTATCGAGTCTTCTTGCCTCTTAACTTTATGTAACTGATTCTACAATGTTGTATTCTTCAAGAGGCAGTTTTGAAAGTTGCTCATTGTCCCAGCCAAGAACCCATCTCTCCTTCCGTAATAATAACGCGAGCTGAAACGAATGAAAAACTGCCGCTCGATCTTTGAAGTTTGAGTTGGCGAAATTGTCAATCAAGGCGGGGGTGACGGGAAAAAAGTCGGTGCGCTCGCGCACAAGTCGCGGCCGGATTATTATTACGTCCGAGATCGCGCATTCAGCAGCAGGAGCGGCGGTGGCGGCGGCGGAGGCAGCGCGGCTCTGCCGGTGTTGATTAGTCGGCGGCACCGCGGAGGTTTCTCTTCTCAGCGGAGAAGCCCGGCTGCGACTCTGCCTCTCACCCTTTCCCGCGGCGCCGCCAAAGACCTTAAAGGTCTGATTAACGTCCCGCACACACGCGTAATCCCTTTGTTAACGCTCCTCCGCAATCATTTCCTCGAGAAATTAGCAGTATCGCTCTAATAACCGCTCGAAAGCGGCCGGATAGCGATATCCTCGGAATTTCGAAAAGTTAGAGTGGAAAAAAGGGAAAAAATGAAGGAATATTTATTAAGTAGGGCGGCACTTTGCACTTGTCGGAAAGGTAAGTAGAAAAGTTTAATTGAATAAAGGAGCAAGTATTTCATTACGGCGTGCCGTCCGTAAATTCTTTCTTTCTCGCAGCTAATCAACAAGTCCAATCGGAGGGGGCAGAGGGATGTCCTCTTCTAGCCTGGGCCTCAAAGGGCTCGCGCGATCGCAATTAATTCGCGACTGAAGGGGGTTAATGGATTTCCATGCTCGCCGGAGAGGCTCCATAATGCAGCGCCGTGTGCAATTTTAAGCAAGCCTTTATTCTCCTCTCCAAGCCGCCGTTGCCGCCGCTGCCGCCGCCGTCGCCGCCCGCGCACACGTACATAAGACTCCGGTCCAATTACCTCCTTGCTCGACGCCGGCTGCTGTTGGAAAGGGGTTGCATGATAGTTAATTACAGCCCTCCCCTTTCATCCCTTCAGCCGGGCGCGGCGGCCTCCCCTCCCCTCCCCTCCTCCTCCGGTGGCCCTCTCCCTCCCCGGGCGCCACTGCTAATTACTATTTTTAAAACATTAAAAGTAAAGTTTGTTAAATGAGTGGGAGTTAATTATGAAGCTACCGGGATGGAGGTAATTGGAGCGAACGACAAACAAAGGCTCGTACCTGCAGTTCTCTTTCAAGTTCTCTTTCTTCCCCCCTCCCCCCCCCAGCACTTCTCCCTACCTACCTCCCTCCCTC